>PVKB01004563.1:0-109799 GCA_004027205.1 Ctenodactylus gundi
TAGAATGGATAAAGTGGATTCAAAAGAGGAGAAAAGAGAAACAAATGAAGACAAGAAGAAGCAGAAAGCAAGTAAATTTAAAAGCAAGAAAGAAGAAACCGGGTCTGGGGCATAATTCAGCAGTTAGGGCTCTAGCCTGGCAACTTCAATTCCATGAGTTCGATTCCCCAGCTCCACAAAAGCTGGCTATGGTGACACTGCCTATAATTCCAGCATTAGGGAGGCTGAGGCAGGAGAACTGTCATGTGTTGAAAGCCAAACTAAGCTACATAGGAAGTTAGAGACTAGTCTGGAGTACAAAGGAGGAACATGTCAAAAGAAAAAGAAAAAGAAAGAATAGAAAAGAATGAAAGAAGAAGAAATAATTGCAGGAAGCTAATTCAGGAAGATTCCAAATTGGAGCCCAGCCTGTTCAATTTAGCAACTATCTTTGTCATTTTTTCATTTATGTGACTCAAGAGAGTCAAGACCCGACATCCACAAATCAGAGGAGGAAGGGTTTAATTTAGCTCACAGTTTCAGAAGGTCATAAGGTCACAGTCCATGCAGGAATAGCCGGAACCATGGAAGTATGCTGCAGAGGCAGAGGGAGAGGCAGCTCTTCACCAGACTGCTAACAGGAAGCCAAGGCAGATTTAGTGTTCTGTCTTAAGGAAGGCAGGAAGCAGCTCATACAGGTTTCCAGGCCCATCCCAGTGATCTGCCCTGGTCCAGCCTCAGTGTTCCTCACCTTCCAGATGAGGAAGGGGTGGTAAGCCCACACTACATGCCAGTAACTCAACCCGAACACCTAGAATCCATCACCTACATTCCAGTGCCCAATATCCCAACAGCACATGGTTCCATAGACAATCCATACCATCCAAATCGCTGAGACTTCTTGGCAGACACTCCAGATCCAAATCACAATAGCAACATAGTCTCATTTAGATAATACAAAGGGGCTGGGGAAGGCATAGCTTTGTGTGAACTTCTTAGGTTTACACTCCAGTGCTGAGAGAGAGAGAGAGAGAGAGAGAGAGAGAGAGAGAGAGAGAGAGAGGCAGACAGACCGAGAAGATGCCAAAATCACAAAGTACTTGTTTGACTGAGATCACTTTCCTACCTGAGCCCCTGAGCCCCATGGGCTAAGTCAGTGACCAAGGCACTCCGGAGGGTAGCACTGAACTCTGCTCACTGGGTGGATGACAATTTCTTACTCTTTCTGCCTCAGTTGTTTTAATTTCTCTTTTCACTCTTCTTTCCACATTTTTACCAAAATGGAAAAATACCTTGTGGGAAAGCTGCAACACTGGTTCATTGAGTACTTAATAACGCTCTCTCTTAAATAGGCTTCCCTCCTCATTTTTATCATCAATCACATTAATTACCTTGAGCAAAGAAGTATGGAAACTCTTGTATGAACTCTAAATTCATTTTATCTTATAGATTTAGGATCTTCTTCAGCTGAGGTTTGGGCTCCTAGTAATCGAGGTTTTTTGGTTTTTTTTTTTTTTTTTTTTTTTTTTTTTTTTTTTTTTTTTTTTTTTTTTTTTTTTTTTGCTTCTATGTAAGGCACCATGCCATCTGGAAACCCCACAGAGCAGGCAGAAGAAAGATGTAGGCTACCTCTACCCAACTCATTGAAACATACAATTATGTTAACAGTTTTTAGAATTGTTTGATTCTGTCTTTTTCTATATTTTCATTTTGCATTTGGAGTTGAAATACAGGCAGCGTAATACTATTACTATGAAGCAAACCAACGATAGGATAAGAGAAAATTTGGAAGTGTGTGATAGAATAAATATTCAAGCATGATATCATTTCCAAATCTGAGACAGAGTTTCAGGGAAAAGAGACAATAAGTACATAAATGAAAATATTAAAATTTTATTTTAAAATTATACTGCTTGAAATTAAAACTAAAACCTCTGTGCTCACAGATCAAACTATACACCTTTCTAACTTTAAATTAAAGGGTAATAATGTCTTTTTTGTGGCACATTTTTCTAATATTGGTATATATGACTATATGCTAATAAATTTAAAACTTCAATATTTATAGGGTTTTATCTAATATTAGCATACAACTTCTAATGATTTAATTTGAAACTATCAGTATATCTCCAACAGCAGTAGACAATTTAAGACATTTTGTAATGAAGATTAATTTTAGGTAGTAACTGGGTTAGATTATGGGATGATTTGTCACACACCAGTCTACATGCTGCTGAAAAGTTATATTTTACATACAATTAATATTTAAATAAATACACTTTACATAAAACTGATAGTCCTCCACAATGTTCAATCAGTGGAAATGCTTATTTATAAGGTTTCAAGACCTTCTCAAGTGAAATAAATTCTGTTTCTAGATTATATTTATTCACAACCAACATCAAATTTGCATGAATGTTTAATCTGTAGGTCATCCTATAGACTTCAGACTCACTCACCATATAATTAGTCAAGTCCATAGAATTTATTTGTTGTCGTTATCTTTCAATTTCATTTCAGCCATTTTATTTATATGATATAATGTTTACATTGAAGTTGAGTATTTTATGCACACACATATTGCATCAAAATTACAATACTTCCCTCCTTTTTTGACCCTCCCACGCCCTCCTCATCCACACTAGTTCTTGCTGCCCCCGTTTTAGTTCTATGAAATGACTATATTCTGTTTTTCTTATATTAGAGAAACCATTCAATTTTTAACTTTCTACATCTGACTCACTTCACTGAGCATGATGATCTCAAGTTGCATTCAGTTACCTACAAAAGCCTCAAAATTGTCTGTCTTTATAGACAAGTAGTACTTCATTGTGTACATATACAGGAATTTATATATCCATTGGTCTGTTGATAGGTACGTTAGTGTTGGAGATACCATCTAATCCCAGAGAGAATGATGTATATCAAGAACTCGAAAAGCAATCAATGCTGGTCAGGCTATGGGGAAAAAGCAAACATACTACACTGCTTGTGGGATCCTAAACTGATAAAATCACAATGGAGGCCAGCATGACACTTCCTCAAAAGACTGAAAATAAATATTCTCTTTGATCTAGTGGTACTTCTTCTAGGAATCTTTGCAAAAGAATTAAAAGCATCATATAAAAAGATGCATGTATACCCATGTTCATAACAGCATAACTAACAATAGCTAAAATGTGGAAGACAGAATCTATTTATATCTCTACCTCTATTTTTAATACATGGCAATGAAACTCAGGGCCTTCTAGGTAAGTTATCTAACCAAGAAGCTGTGCCCTAGACCCTACTACGGATTTTGATGTACAGTGATGCTTCAAACTTTTAATCCTGAAGAGAGAGCCTTGTCATGTGCTGTACTGCCTGAATTGACATTCTGCACAATACCATTAATTTTAACCATAAAATATGATAATGGTAGGAAAGAATCTAATACAAACTTTTGGGCACGTCTTTAATTTGTCTTACCGTCGTTTTAGAGTAAGATTCCAATTATCTCGTGATTAGCAGGATTAATAATTCTGAGCATTAGAGTTACTTTCTTTCTTGTCTGTTTATTAAAAAGCATGAGGAGCCTCAAGTATCTGAAGGCCTGTCTGAAATTTCAGTTCAAAGGAATCCTGTTTAAAATGTTTCTCTGGTGGAACAAAGGCCACCCTGCACATCAGGTTGCATGGAAAACAATCAAAATGTTTACACTGAAGAGCATAGAAAAGAAAGCAAAACTGTAGATTTTGCAAAAATATGAAGCAAAATCTTTGCTAGTGGGTCACTAGGAGTCATATCAAACGATGGTGTTTCCATTTCCTTCCCAGATTCCAGGGCAATGAACGCCACCTGGGTGAGGAATAGCACCATACATTGGACCACTCGTTAGAATCTGTATAGCGACCTCAAATATTTTGGTCAATGTTGGCATGTGTTTAAAATCTTATTTCTCAGAAATGACAGTACTCTGTGTTAAGCGTAGTAATTAATGGCATATAATTTGTTTTATTATGCTAAAACAATGTAAATTTTGTAAAGGCAGAGAAAAATTTGTCCCAAAAATTTATGTCTTGATTATATGTTGTTTATCCCCACCGTAACCCTTCATACCTTTTGTATTATTAGTGTGCATAATCGCAATTAAAAATCTCATTTTTATAAACCATGTATATTTATTTTAAAAAGATTCCAGAAGTTTCTGTTTTTCTCTTAAATTCCTTTATGGCCGTAATATTGGACTTTCAAGATTATATTATACCATAAAGTGGATCATTACTAATTTGGTCCACATATTACAATACATGAAAAATAAAATGACAAATTACTTATGGTATAATATGCACAAATATTAATACTTTTAGAAAAAAATATAGAAAGTTTGTAATCATGGCTTAAAATATTTTATAGCACTCATTTTTAATAAATTAGATAAAACACATACTAATGTATTTAGGTAAAAATAAATTTATCACATTTGTAATTTCAATGAACACTTGCAATGTGATCTGATTAATGTTCTTAACTAAGGGAATGTTGTGTTTTTCTGATCATCACTGTTTATTATTAATTATGAAAATATAAACTTTTATAAGCTAAATACAGGTGATGGTACACTTTTCAAATGTGCTATATCAATTGTAACAAGATATTTTTATTCATTTTTCTCCCATTTTATTGATTTGTATACATGCTGGACCTAATATTTACATTGAACTTGAGTATTTTGTGCACACATGCATCTTGGCACAATTGCAAATCCTTTCCATCCTCCCAATTTAAATTTCACCTGGATTTATGATTGTAAAGAATAACAAGAAAGAAAGCAGAAAACAACAGAGCTGAGTAAATATAATTTTTGTTTATGAGAAAAAGATTGACTTTTATGTGATTTTCAAAATTCTATTGGTTCTATGGGGACTGATAACATTTTGAAACAGGAAATAAAAAATGGTTTTGGATTGAATGTGGTCAGATTCATAAAGCTGTTTCAGGTAGCTTAAGGTTTCCACTCTTAAAAAAACAAATCTTTGATTTACGATTTTTTGTCGACAGGTACAAATAAGACAATGATTTTCCTTTTGCTGTGTCTATGTTGACACACTAAAAATGATACTTTCCAAGTGAAAGCTAGTAAAATTAGTGATATTGGCAAAGATTTAAAACCATAATCTACAAAATATATGAGGCTTTTATTTAAACCTGCAATTTGTATGTTTTATTTTTTGTCTTTAAAATAATGGTTAATTTAATGTACTAGCTAATCGAAACATTTAAACTTATTTTATGTTATGTGACTAAGATGTTCAATATCTATTATTTCAGATGAGAAATTATTTGTAGACCACTATTAAAATCTACTTGCTATGGAACAATTAAAATGGATGTTAATACGGAAAGTGAACTATAGGCGTACATCATTTATCCAATGCCAGTATTCTCCCTATGACACTGTTCTGTGATTAATGGTGACAAATGGATTTAATTTTATTTTGGTTCACTTCATGAGATATCTGCAAAACTTCCAACAAATCTTTGCATTTCTTCTAAGGCATTTTCTGTACAAAATTGTGTCCTTATTTAATGCATAAAACATGAGGTTTTGAAACATTAAACACTGAGGGACAATTAAATCAATTAATAGATGCACTGTCTCAGATACTATTTTCTAAAATATTTCACAAATCTTTTGTTAAGCACTTAAGATTGCTTTGAACAGAGCAAGGACCTCCCCCCACATAAAAAAGATTATTTTCAAAAAAATTTACTGTTTCCATTTGTCTTAGCAAACTGTAGACTTATTAGAAAAAAAAAATCCTCTATCCTCAACTTCAGCTACTACAGATTTAAAGTTTATGTGAATAGAAACATGAATATTGTCATCTGCACAGCAATTGTTACTGGAAGTAGGTATGATAAAGCCTAGAACATTTGTATGATTTCATTTTATTACAAGTTGTGAAGACTTTTTACCATGTTGGTATTTGAAGACACCATTTTTCAGGGAAATATAGGTAACGATGCCGATTCAGAGGTTTTATGGCTTTCCTTTCTCAATTTGGAACTTTCCCCAACATACTCTAATCATAAATCAGGCAAAAATTATTTTCTATTTGACAAAAAAGACAAAGTGGAATATATATAAGTGACACATATGAAAATGAGGTGACGGCTGCCTTCACCCTCATGGCGCTCTCAGTACCTAAACTACTCTGACGCACAGTTGGAACTCAAGCACATGCGAGATACATGAATATGGAGTTGGGGTTTTGTGCAATTTTGAATAATTATATTCAAGAGCGTTAGAGCAAACACATCACAGGAGGATGGGGAGAATCAGCAAGGTGCCATGGTATTTTAATGCTCTTTACAGATGAGTGTGTCACGTCAGCCATATCTAGTTACCTCTCCGAAGTGCGGAAACCCAAGCTTTATCCCTGACATTCTGAAATACACCTTGCAATAAAACGTTTCCCTGCATAATAAAGATTGAGCAGTGTTGTTGACATTGTTTGAGAGCAGTTTTCATGTCTACTTAGGATTTTATGGTCTGAATTTAAATGAGATCATCTAACAAATTCGCTTCCTTGTCAGGTGTTTGCACAGGCACATAGAATGTATGGGCTGTTACCTTTATACCAGTTTCATTTCTATCTGGATTCCGACCTACAGGTTTGGAAGGCAATAGTCTAAATAATATGATTTAAAAATACTTACGAATACTTACGAATTATGAATGATTTCTTGAGGGGTGAGACAGAAATGCTGGCTACTTCATGTGTGTGGAAGATGGGGTCTAAGAGGCACCTTGTAAATAGATAGCCATCAGAATTTCAGGGTATGCTAGGTGTTATGGTCTGGGTTTGGAATATCTTCCAAAACTCTCATGTGTTTGGATATGGTGTATTATATATAGATTTCATGTCTTATGACATGTCTTCCTCAGACCTTGTCTTCAAGGTCTGAAATTCTGTTTCTGAAATTGTGCTCAGCCTAATATTTCATAACCAGTTAAATATATATTTAAGATTTATGAAAGATGACCATCAAAATAATAAGAAAATAAATAATTAAAATCTTTCACAGCTGTATGATTTTGTTTCTGCATCATCAGCTTGGCATCTGAGCCATCCTCCTGTAACTAGAGTCTCTTCTGGGATACTAGCGCGTACTAGTCACTTTTCTCTACAGACAAAAATACCACTTCTGGTCTCTCTGATATGAGAAACCCCAATCACAACTATCTCATGGAACTTAAAACAAAAAACAAAGTGAAACGGGGGTAGGGCGGGAGGGACGGAGAGAAGGGTGCATAGGTGGAGAGACAAAAGGAGAGTGGGAAAGTCCTTGTCACCTTGACAAGATACATAGGTGCACAAAACGTTAAACTTTATTGTAAACATTAAATTTTGCACTTATACATATCAATAACATGGGGAAAACACTAAATATTCACATTCCTCTTCCCCCAACACTTCATAAAATGAAATGATTAAATATTTGCACAAAGCATACTACTTTTATAAGAGGTAGTGTCCTAAATATAGCATGCAAATGCTTGAGTATCAAACAATACTTTGTTTTCCACCTAATTCCAATTATTAATCCATCATATATCTTCTAGAATCTATTAATTAGCCTGAAAAAAATCTCAATTTACTCCTAGTGAAAGTGAAAGATGACTGCAATGTTGAGGTATTAAAGTTGTGACTTAGGTGTATGATATTTCCATATGCCTCCCTTTTACAAACCTTATTCATTATTTTCTGAAAACATTAGACAGAAAAAAAATTTCTAAATGATTTTGTATTTTACTTAGCTAATAAAAATTTGGACTCAACATTAGTGCACAGGTCAAAATTTTTATGAAGTCTCATCAGCTTCTAAGACTCTCAGAGAGGTAATTTGATTGTAGTTGCAAATTATTCATTACATACGGTGGTTGAGGTTGACTGCTTTTAAGCACAATTCTTATTGAGACCATTCATAAATACCATTTTAATGCCATGGCAATACCATTAATATTCTCACATATCTGAACAAGACAGTTTTCAAATATGAATTTTCATATTAGATATCAGGTGTTTGGAATTGGATATAAAGATACTGAATTTCATAATGCTCAAATTTTCTGATTTGTTAATTGGATAAACTAGTTTTTTTTTTTCTTTTTTTGAGACAAGGTCTCACTCTGTAGCCAAGGCTGGTTCTGAGCTCACTATGAAGCCCAGGCTGGCCTTGGACTCATGGCAATCCTGCCTCAGCCTCCTGAGTGCTGTGATTACAGGTGTGCACCACCATGCCCAGCATATGTGGTGCTGGGGAATCGAACTCAGGTACTTATCACGTGTCATAGCACTAGCTAGGCAAGCACTTTAACTTTTGTGCCATTCCTCCAGCTGCCCAAATTAGTATTTCTTTATAGTTTTCTATCGTGAGATAATTACTTACCAAAAGTTACCTAAAATGCATTATTTTATTATTAATATTCTATTGTTTTAGAATATTTTATTCAGTGTTCTTTTATTAATTTGTGTTGGTTAGTAGTGCAGATGATGTAGTCTTTATATAAAAAACATATTAAATTTGGAGTAGACTGCTGTACTGATAGGACGTAAGAGTGGAGACTTATTTATTATCTAATAGTAAAATTTCCTTTAGAATAACTGTCTTCTGAAGACATGACCTTAATTTATCTGACATTTTATTAAGATCAAATTAACATCCATCATTTAAATGTTTGTAATTATCTATTATCTGTCGCTGAAATTTAACATTTGTTAAACTGCCCCTATGAAATGGCACTTTAAAAAAAAGGCAGGCAATAAACGCAACCCTGAAAATAGCAGGTTTATAAATGTGTAGTGACAGGGTTTATTAATCACTGCAGTGAAATTAACAGGGCATAGTTAAATGAAATCATTCAGTTCATGAGCTGTGGGAATATCACAGAGACCTTTAAATGTGTTCGTGTGGTCCAGTGTAAACCCAGTTTTAAACTTCAAAACTGATGATGAGTTTCACTTAATTTTACCCTAGGTCAAAATATATTTGAAACATGATACTTATTTACCTTTCCTTAGGAATTGAAATAGTGTGTCTTTGGAACTTCAGATAGAACAACCAAGAGCTTTTGCTGAATCAAACAGACACCGACAATGTGATATGCACAAAAGTGCCAGGTTATAACTTACGATTACAAAAGGTATTAGTGGTTTTTCTCATGTTCTAAGGGAGCACTTATTTGCAGAAAATCTAAGTACTGGTCTTAAACAAACCGAGGTGATGCCTTTGAAAAAAATGACAGTGGAATAAAGTGTCATCATAAACTTTTGCAGGAGGTACTTGATAACCTTTTGTAAATGGCAGAGTTGATGTCTTTGCTAAGTTCATATCTGCATAGTTTCCATTCTTTATACATTAGAAATAAGTCATGAAGACCAGCACACACTCATGAAAAGAGAGAGGAAGCTTCAGATCCAGAAGGGAAACATATGTAGTGCTTACTAAAAATGACATAAAAGTAACTTTTTAGTTAGCAGTTATTTTGGAGACACAATTTGAGGTACTGTAACTAGACTAGCCATTATGTGTAAGGCACACATTCCTTTGCACATCTTGCCTATAGTAGTTACTATGGTGATATCTTAAAGAGCATTCCCCTTCCATTTTAATTTTTTATTATTTTTTATTGTCTGCAAGCATTTTGCCCCAGCTTCTGGAAAAGCAGAGAATACATGTCCCACCACTATGCTTGGATTTACTCATTTTTATAACATTTCTTATTTTGAAATGGTATTGAAGAAATGCTCTCACTTTCCTCAATATTTTAAAATAATGAAGGCTTTATTTCTGTCACCATGGATTAGTGAAATATTTGCATTTCAATATAATAATAGATATTTTTTTCAGTTGCTCCGTCACTCCCCCCCCCCCCCCCGTGACTGATGGGATTTGTGTCGATGTCTAGGTACCTCTGACACACCTCTAACTTCCTTCTGCTATCATAATCTCCAAGTTATTTAAAAATGTTGTGCTATAAAAAAGATTTGGTCGTTTATTCCTTTTTTAACCTGAGAAAAGTCTTCATTAAGAGAAGATCTTGGAGGAGAGTATACACTTTGCAGCAGGAACATTTCTGGTTATAATCCTATTAAGGAACAAAGGTAGAAAATGAAACCACATATTATTTTGAATTATTATAATCACACTTATTTATAATGTTGTTCGTTTTCTCAAAACCGACCCTTCTTATCTGCTTTTATACACCTATGTATGAAGATTTAACATGCACAATTATATCTATAATCTTTATATTCATTCATACCTATATTAAAGCAAATTATAATAGCTGCTGACATCTTTCAATGAAATCTAATACAAGGATTTCATTATAGTCTCCCTGCAGGCCCTTAATTGTTTATAACTTCTTTTTGTTGACTATCATATCATTTGTTATTTATTTACAAATTCACTTGCAATATAATCATAGAAATGTATGTACAATAGTTAAAATTGGCAAGTACCTGATACGCCTCGGTGAGTGTTTCCATCCCTGAGCAATCTGCAACACTTTATCTTAAAGAAGAGATTTCCTTTGCCTTATAGTTTCAGTGAAGTCAGCTTTGAGTGAACAGCCTCTGAAGAAACATGGACATGTTGAGAGGTGTGGCAAAGCAGAAACTGCTCATGCCGTAGCAACTGTAAAACAGGTGGAAGATGGAGAAGCCAAGGGCAAGCCTTACAAGCCACACCTTCAGTGACGTGTGTCTTCTGATAAAGAGCCTTGAACTTGAAAGTTTCAGGTGACACATTACATCTCAAGCACAACATTCTTCCCATGGTCTCCAAAAGTCTCATGTCCATCTCGTTATGCAAAATAAATTTAGTCCAAGTAGCAATCACCAAAGCTTTAAGAGTTCCAGCATTACCGAAAACTCGCATCCAATTCTAGTCTAAATTCCTTGTACTCTTAGCGCTAGGTCCTTGTAAAAATCAAAAACAAATGTAAATGCTTCCAATACAAAATGACACAAGATAAACATGCCCATTCTTAAAAGCACACTTAGTCAACAGAAAAGAATGAGAATCAGAGATAACTGAAACCATGCCGACCTAAATTTGAATCCTGTAGCTTGATGATCAGCCACGAGGGTTAGGCTGTGGCAAGGTGCAGCTCACAAGGCTCGGCAGTGTCTTCCTCTATTGCCTTTCTGGTTGTGCCAGAGAGCCCAACTCTTAGAAAGACTCATAGCACCACCTGCTATTTTTCTCAACAGATGTTTGCCATTCTTGGCTTCTCCAATTTTCTGGAATCTCCAGGGCACCTTCAGTGTTACTCTCCACAGTCATCGATTACAAAGTCAAGAGCCTCCAGGGCTCTTTTTCTAAAATTCGGATGGAAACTTCTCCTAGAAACAACTCCTGCATGCTGTATTTCTGCACAATCAGCTTAGTTCCTGGGCTTCCATGGAGCATACCCGAAGCTGCCTGAGTGTCTCAGTATACAGCAGAATGAACTAAATCTTGGGTAACTCATTGCTCCTGCAATCCTTCTCATGAAGAGAGCAGTGACTTTCCTTTCCAGTTAAAGGTTTATATTTTCACTTCAGTCTGTGACAGATGGGTCTTCTGGGTTCCTTTAGATGCCTGGAAGCTATCTACTCTTTTCTTTTGGTACAAAATGTTTGGTTTATCTTTAATGCTAAACTCTTGACCAACTATAATCTCTTAGGCTCCAATCTTGCAGGTATTTCCATTTAGGAGTAACTGCAAATATTTCAAAGTATTTTCCTTTGTTCATTTTTCTCCCAATTACCAGTGTCAGTGTGCTGAAACACTGCCAGTAGTACTCCTGATGCCTCAGCCAAAATGCTATGCTGGGCTGATTTGAAATTTCATCCACTAGATAATTAATCCACCACTCTTAATCACATGTCCCACTACGGCTCAGGACATAGACAAAATAAGACAAATTTTCTATCAGAGTGGCACACACGGCCACCAGTCCAAGTGCCAATGAAGTCGTTGTTCCCAACTGAACTCTTGTGAGCTTGAACTTGACTCTCCGCATTGCTCTCACCATTCTAATATCTTGAGTTCTAACCAGAATCATGTATAGAGCTCGGCTTTTAGCGAGCTAAGGCTTCTATATTCCAACTTTTCAAAACTCCTTTCGTTAAAAATGTTCCAAATGCTTCTGAAGCACAACCAAATATAGCCATTACCATGACCCTACTCCCATTTCCAGTGTACAACTGTAATTATTTTTGAGCTCTTATACAGGTGGAAAACAGCCCAAAGTGCTAACCTGGACCTCAATGAGTTTAAAATTGTCAGTTAAGGTAAAGAGATGTTAAACAAAGTCCTCCTTTTTATCTGTATCCTTCCTCTCTGTCTGTTTCTGTTCCCTTTCTTTATTTTCCTCTCTCCCTCATTTTCTTTGTGCTTTCATTTATTTTCCTGTCCTATTTTTTTAAATGTTGGAGAGAAAAAAAAGAACTATTTTTCTAGCTCAGTTCTTGAGACTGTCCTTCCTCAACTCCTGGTCTCATCCTAATACATTCTATATATAGATCAAGTTTCTGACACCTTAGAGTACTCAATGATATTTCTATATTCTGTTTTCCCACATGAAGTGATTTCAGAATGAGCTTTCATAACTCTTCACTTGAATACCAATGTTTCTCAAGAGAGATGAGAAACATGCATAGGTTTGCTAGGAAATTGAATGAATCTTCCTATACATACTATAATAACTTTCACCAGTGCTCAAAATCCATGACAAGTAGTGAATGCTTTTTCAGGACACAGCTAAGTTCAACTGGGTGATTTAGGCATCAAATGGCATTTGTACTCCTTTGGAGCCAGCATCTTGAGAATCATAGCGTGAAAATAACCTGTTGTGGAAATCTGGTCATATTTCTTCTGACTTTTCTCATCAGTTTAAAAGGAAAAGTTGTGAGCACATTGATAATGATAAAAACCCATATTCAATATTATTGCCATAAGGGAGATTCAGATTGACCTCCACATCCCTAACATTAAAAGTAGGCAAATTTGACAGCCCTAAACCAAATAGTATAAAAGTATACTATATACGAGGAAGTTTGGAGGTCATACGAGGTTATCTGTGCTTGCTATTCACAGTTAAAGTCTCAACGTTCTAGAGAGCAGAAAAAACACAGGCCCTGCTGGCATTTCCAGCGCCTAGGTCCTTAAGAAATGTATTCCTGAATTGCAGAAGATGCACATCCCAAACAAACAAATAATTTGAAATTGTAAGTAAGGACAGGCAGATCAGAGAGTACCCAGTGCAGATAAAATGTGTCTAAATGTTAGTCACACTGAGGAAACCACGGAGACTGTCTCAGTCACAATTCAGTGATTTTCACAAAAAAAGCTTTCCAGAGGGAGCTGCCATCTCTGAGGCTTCCAGGATCTCTGTAACTTTTATTTGTCCTTTTTAGCAATGCATTAAAATCTGGAATTTAATCTTACTGTTCTACATAGTGCTTAACTTATATGGCCTTCTGCTTCTGGTTCAGTTTTAACTGGCAGCAGTGTTTATCATATAATATTAGCACTGTGGTACTGCGATAGTTTCAACAAAAGTATTAAATCTCCTGTTTTCTATTCTGTGTTCCTGTTTGTATGTTGTATCGTCAAGATGAGATGAGTTCTATTTCTAGCTGTCTGGATCTCTGAGCTGAAATTAGAATTACTAGTGTTTATGGTCATCATTAAAATACTTAAATATATTAAGCAGAAACTATTGATCTCTTTATCACGGAAGGTGACTATGCAACACAAATGCTTAGGTGTGTTTTTGAAACACTATATATATGCACCTAAACATCTTCAGCAAAAGATTTTTAAGCAAACTAAGAGTATCATATTATTCTTCATATAAATATGTGTCAGAGAACAAAGGTTAAAGAAAGAAAAGAGTGCCAAGAAGGGATCAGTGTGGTCTTCACCGTCATGGGTCGAACTCATGGCCAAGGCTCTTGCTTCCAAGTATGATATAAATTAAGCAATCAGTTATGGTCACGCTATAATTGTATTTTAAAAATATGATTCCATATTTTACTTGCTATGGTATGGCTTGCATAAATTCAATAAAGTAATTAAATACAACACAGAATTGCTAGTACACTCATATGTCTCTTATTTAATATAAGTAATTTTTGTGATTATATCTTTAAACAACTTTGACTTTTATTTCTTTGTGGTCATCTAAAATCCTAATGATTTTCTTTAGTTTTCCTGTTTTAAAAATTAATCAAAAGTATTCAACATAGCATTAATGTGGTCATTATGAAAAACAGTATGAAACTTTCTTCAAAACTCAAATGTAAAATTTGTATATGATAAAAAAGATCTCAGTCCTGGATTATCTATGTGTCTGTCTATTCGTCAGTCTCTTTATATCCATTGTTATCTCTCTTTTTAATCTACTATCTATTATCTATTTGTCTATCTACAGGTAGATATAGATATACCAAAAAGTGAAATCAACATGTTAAAATACACAGATGGTCTCATATGTTCATTGCAATATTATTCACAATAGTGTAGAATAATACTGCCAGCGAGCTACAGAGACAGAGCATCCTATGTTCCAGATCCTAGAGGCCAGAGAAAAAATTGGATCAATGATACAAGCCAAAGTCAAAGGTCTTCAAGTTTCCAGTAGATTCTCACAAGTCTTCACAATAGAGTGAAGAAACTGGAGTTTAATGTCCACAGAGGTTGGCCGTAAAAGACACACCCACTTCAAATGCATGCCAACATCCTTGTCCTTCTTTGATAACTTTCATTCCCCATGCCTATAGGCTCACTGATGGTTCAACCCATTATATTGTTGAGCATTATTCCTTCAGTTTTCTTCATTGTCTCTGGAAGTACCCCGCAAAAATATCCACTCTCTATTCTTCTGCTAGGCATTTCTTAATCACACATTGTTCACATAAAGTTACTGATAGTGTTACAGAGAGTCATCTTCCAATGATTGTATAAGGAATTCCTAGACACAAATGCCTAATATGCCTCATTATTTCCTTGGTAAATTATGGAAATCAATTTAATCTAGCATAAATTATTTTGCAGATAATAATTATCCCATCATAAATAAAATTTAGGTTATTAAAATAGAAAATTAATATAGAGTTTGAATGTTGGTGACAGTAAATGAAATGCTATTTTAAAAATATAAATTCTGAACTGAAATAAAATATAATGTTCTGTAATATGCACAGAGAATGTATTAAAAAGTGAGTAAAATCATCTTACAATCATCTAGAAGATACATTATTTGACAACTCTAATAGAAAAAAGCTCACAAATTTGATTATTCTGAAAGCATGGTACATGATTACATGATTGTGAATGAAGAGTTAATGGTATTAATGAGGAATTCTGATTATATTTTTTTGCAGTGGGAAGTGGGGAGAGCGATGGGGCATTGACCTCCGGCCTTCACATATATCATCTCTTTGATTTTGAGACAGGTGTTATTGAGTCACTAAATTGTGCAGGACAGGCTTACATTTGATATGCACCTGTCTTAGACTCCCACAATGCCTTGAAAAATAGACTTGTGCCACCATTCTCAGCTGGGTGTTTTTTTAATATTTTTTTTTGTTTTTCCAATATCACAAGAAATCAATATAAATATATTTTCTTGTTACTTATATAAAAATAATTGGATACCAATGCATTATGTACTTTTTATATGGTTGAGATGTTGGTTACTGAACAAAAGAAATATGATCGCTTGTATCTTTGCTCATAGCTAGTAATATGGAAAGAAAAATCTAAGTATAAGAAGTGAAATAAACCAAATGGTATTCTATGTTTTTTTTTCATTTTTATCAGTGTCCATTAGTAATTTCTCTAATGATTGTACTTGTTTACATTCCCCACCAAAAATGCGGGAAGTTTCCTCTTTCCTTCACCAACATTCACTATTCATCGTAGTGTTGGTGATGGCCCTCGTGATTTGGGCGAGAGTGAGTCTCAAGGCAGTTGTGACTTATACTTCCCTTATGGTGAGATGTGAGCAGATGAACCAGTTTTAGAAAGTCGGATATTGTCTATTCACTATTATTATAGCAATCTTAAATGAAATGAAGAAAAAATGACAGAAAAACTAGATTTTAAAGATAGGGTCAACATCTGTGGCAAGGTGGGCCAAAGGGAAAATGAGAGTCAAAAGGATAAAATTATCCAAATGTTATACTCATTCACAAACATTCCAAACAAAGGTTGCTATTATGTATTGCCAATACACACTAAGAAAATCCACTCTTTAAAAAAAATTGGGGCTAACTATTTTATTATGGTCATATCAATTATCTTATAGAGAAGTGCAAGCATCATGGGAAAAAAAAGTGATATCTAATAGAAAACCCGAGCCATTTTCCAATTATTGACTTGATATTTGGCATATTAATTCGAATTGGATTATAACATGGTATATTATAGCAGGATAAACTGTGCACAAATTTCCTGCAATATGCATAAACTTTTTGTGCATAACCAACATGGGATCACCCTGCTTGGAATGCGGTGAGCAATGTGGAGAAAAGCTGACGACGTGGATGGAGAATTGGTGTCAATTCATTTTTAGCTAATAAAGAGCACAGGAAGTCCAAAATCAATAGTCAGCAGGAAGTCATGGTCATGGTTTTTTAGGTGGGGTGTGTACGTACTATGCGCCGAGACATTAAATGCAATTGCACAGCTGTCCTTGTTACCCTTTTTTCAATATCATTTTAAGGACTTTCTTAAGCTTAAACTTTTCACTATGATATTTTAGTAGCTCATAGAATGTATAGTATGTTCTACAATAAAAATGTCACAAGTGAACAATTGTCAAGCAGAGTTGAAACCTGAGGAAAAATTGCAGAGTGTAATTTTCTATAAGTATTATAAACCAACATATTCTTCTATCGTACCGTTGTAATTCAATCCCCTCCTGACAACATTTAGCAAAAGGTTTCACAGGGGAAAGTGTAAGTGAACTGGAAAACGAGATCTAAGTGGCGTTTAGAGTACCCGGTGATAATAATATATGGAGTTTTTTGAACATTGTCATAAGGCATATCTACTTAGAAAAATATGATATTTTATAATCTTTGAGTGATCATTTCAAAACCAAAACAATATCTTGTGTGTACTGAAGGATGACTGTTTACAGGAGGAAAATTACAATGAAGGCAATAACATAAAATAAAAACAAGCTAATACATGTTAATCACCAAAGTCTGAGAAGATATGGAACTATTAAGGCTTAAAAGTACACAGAGAAAAGCTCATTAATATAGCTTTGCAATTATTTATAGTGAAATACCAGAGATTGAAATCTTTCTTTTTTCTTTCTTCCCTCATTTCTTCTTTCCTTTCTTTCTTCTTTATTTCTTTCTTCCTTTCTCCCTCTCTTCCCTTATCAATCAGCACAAATAAATATTCATGAGCTAACAAGTTTTATTACTGCACACTGTCCTAGAAGTATTAGTTTTCTATTACTTTGTGATTCTTCAGGCATGGATTTTTCTTCTTGTACTTCTAACAATAATTAAAATAATTTTGGTTCTCGAAATACTAACTGTATTGAATACAGAATTCTCACCTAAATATGTGAGCAGAGAGTAAATTTTCTCTGCATTTCATTCATTTCAAGAATCTACTCAAGGCAAAAAATACAATAAATATGAGCTCGCAGAAAACCCTCTTGTAAGACATCACTTAGGATGGACTTCTACGTTGTGTGAAGATAAGTCATAACCTACAGATTATCTACCAGCTTCATATTTCAGATGAAGTTAGCAAAATGCTAATATTGAAATATAAGCTTCCTCTTAGGGAAAAATTAATATATTGTTAGAGACGTAAATATATTGCGCAGACAAAAAACAAGTTTCAAGTCTTATTTGTCACAGAAAATAGTAAAAAATAAAAGTGAGATAACGTGACGTGGGAACAATTTTAGCATATATCAGATATGTTTCTGATTTAATTTATTTATATAACTTTAATAAACAGCATAAACAATTTTATTTCTATTTTGTTTGTAATTATTTGTGTCAAGATTTCTTTCTAATTATCAGTTTCCCTGTCTTGTGGACTTTTCTACTGTTTATTCCCTAATTTTGTATTTTTTAAGGGCAAATTTAGAGTGAGAACTCAAACGATTTGCTTCACAAACTCTAGAATATAAAACAGAATATTCCATTTCAATTTATTTCATTGTTAGTATTCATGATATTGCTACATAAAAATATGTCATTTTATAAAGCCCTCAATGTATACCTTTTTGTTCATTTATTCTACAATTATTTTTGTGTTTAACAGTAACTTTCTCGATAAATTGATTCAAATTCTTATTTAAAATTTTTTTTTCTTTGCTAATGGGCTCAGTGTGAAAATGTTAATAACAACGGTTCTCAAAATTTATTTTCTTCATATGTTTTGTTTCTGATAATTGCAGATATTTGTACCATATATAAAACTCTTCTACCGTACTGTTTCAAATTTGATTTTAAAGGCACAATTCTAATGAGTTTGGCCTTTTATGGCTCACAACAAAAAAATCCCTTTCCACTCTGGTACTTTATCTTTTGTGAATAGAATATTTTTTTAGCTAATTTGGTTCTTTTTGTTTTAGTAGCTGTTAACAGTAATTTCTGTTTTCATCATGTATTGACATGCATTATTGTAACAATATTCGTTCTCTGTATTGAATTTCAACTAAAACTTTTGTTAATTACAGAAAATTTTCAGTATTACCTACTAATCTCCTTTCTTAATTTCTTAATATCCTAAATCATGCAAGCATAGATATAGGTATACCTAGATTTTTATATTTTATAGCTATGTGTCAATTTTCTTCTTAAATGTTTATATTTAGATATTTATGTTGTATTTTGAGTCTTTTTATTTTATTTTATTTTATTTTTGAGATAGGATCTCACTCTTAATTTCAGACTGATCCTATACTCACTACTATATAATCTAGGCTGGAATCAAATTTAGGGCAGACTTCCTACCTTAGCCTTCCAAGTGCTAAGATTACAGGTGTGCACCGCCATGCCCTGATATTGTATAGAGCTTCAGAATTCAACCATCAACCGCAGGGACTTGCGTTCCTAGGCAAGGGTTCTGATCACTGACCTTTACCCCCAGCCCTTCTGAGGATTTTTCTAAAACTTATTTCTAATCACAATTCCAACTGTATCTAACTTTCTATTAATTGAATTTTAAGTTAACTATTTGGCTATAAAGTTAATTATAAAGAGAGGAGAGAGAGAGCTCTATTGATTATGAATGTTTTCATTGTTATTGGATCAAATGACTTACTGATCTTAAAAAACAGTGCAAAAACATAAGATTTTAAGTATTTTCATGTCTGACTCATGCATGTTGTAAATAATTTCTGTCTCTGTATTTTATATGTTGAAAACTATCTTCCTAGTATAGTGTTTTGTGTTTTTAGTTTATTATCATGTTTTATTTATAGCAAATCTTACAAAAACGTATTTAAAGCAAGTTCCATTTAATCTTCATTTTTCACTTTTTTTCATGCTGTGTCCCACTGAAGCTTTATCAGTGTGGAATTGGCTTATGAAATAATTGCTCATCACGGCAGTTCTTTAACTTTTTGGATTCCTCTGTGTATCTTATGCTTAGCACGTGGCGATACACCATTTGCTGACTAATTTATAACGAGTTTAGTTTCTTAAATGTTTGCATCATTTCATCCTCCAGCACATACAGCTACAAGTTCGTTTTTGCTTCGAGAGATATTTTATTCAGTTATTTATATTCTCTTGTTAATTAATGTAATGTCAGGGGCTGGAGGAATGGCACAGTAGTTAATACACAAACACAAGGCTCTGATTTCAGTTCCCCGGCACCACCAAGCAAGGCGTGGGGGCATATGCCTGTAGTCCCAGCACTCGGGAGGCTGAGGCAGGAGGA
Source organism: Ctenodactylus gundi (assembly GCA_004027205.1). Taxonomy (NCBI): domain Eukaryota; kingdom Metazoa; phylum Chordata; class Mammalia; order Rodentia; family Ctenodactylidae; genus Ctenodactylus; species Ctenodactylus gundi. The sequence goes on from PVKB01004563.1 coordinate 19,948, forward strand.
TTGCTGTGAGTCCAAGGCCAGCCTGGGCCACATCGTGAGTTCAGGATCAGCCTGGGCTATAGAGTAAAAACCTGTCTTTAAAAGGAGAGAGAGAGAGAGAGAGAGAGAGAGAGAGAGAGAGAGAGAGAGAAAGAAAGAAAAGTACAAGACTTTGGCTTCATGAAATTGTACTAATTCCAAGCATTGAGTGTGCTCAGAGTTAGATATAGTATTCTTTAAAAAAAAATCTACACTTTGATTATGAATATGGAATTCAACCTTTTCCTCATCAACTCTATTGTTTCATGATCTGATGTCTTCAGATTCCATTGTGCACTTCACCCTGGCAATTTTACAATGCATTTTATTGTTATTTTTCAATGAAATTGTATATCCATCACTGTCATATGTTCCCAGTGGGCATCAAGGCTTGACTAGGGTCTACATTTTTGGGTTGAAGCTATTGCTATATTTTTTTAACCTACATAACCTATTTTTATAAAATACTTACAGTTCAATATTCTGAGTAATAAGTTTTTTATTTATCATTTTAAGCATTTATTTTTCTTATCAGAGTCGTGAAGTGAGTTGGAAATTTGTTCCTTTTGGTTAACTGTCTCTTGCATTCTACACTGGCTGAGTAAGAGGTCTACCAATCTTTGTTTCCAACTGAACTTGTACACTTAGAGTTTAAGTGTTACATTTAAATAACAAAAGTGAAGAATTGCTCAACTACTTATTAGACTATGAGATTAATCAAGTCTTAATGAATGTATCATATATAAACACTACATTGATCCTGGCATCTGTTTCTTCCAAAAAAAAAATCCTTTAGAAAAACAGAACATTTTAAGATAAAAGCATACAAATTTGACAGATTAGTTCTTAATTCTTCAGCGCCACAATAATATTATTCAAACTGAAGAAAACTCAGAAATTGTCCATTTGGAAGCACAGGCAATCAGGTATAACAATTGCATTACTAAAATGCAAGTAGAAGAAATTGTGGTCTTCTCTTGTGACCTTCTGCTCAATCCAGAAAGAATTTATAAATCTAAGACAAAAATTAAAATCCCCAAGGCCCCATGTATCAGCTGCATTTGCAGAGGCTCCTGAATTCCTCCAACTTTCTTGGCAGAAAAGTCGCTCGAGGCATTTTATTCTTTTCCGCAAGATTACTCCATTTCTCCTCCCTGCACAGCACACTAGCCTGTCAGGAAAAATCATCACTTGGCAGACCCAAATATGTTTATAACTTTTTATTGGCTCATTCTAATGGGTGCAAGTCATCACAAAAAGGCATTCTGATATAATTTTTATGCTCTGCTATGATGGCGTACAGTCTATACGAGTTTTGCGCAGTTACCAGTTTACAGAAATTTACATATAAAGCGGGAGAGTCAACAGTGTTACATCGTTAGGTTAAAGCATAGCACACCCCACCCATTAATCTAAGATTCTGTGGCACTCCTTTTAGTTAAGCAATTGCTGTTGAATATCATATTTGAACAAACACCGAAAAACAAGAAGCTATAGAACAGATTATTTGAGATACACTAGTTTGGTTTTCCAGGTGTTGATTTATTTGCACTAGTGTTCTTTGATCTTTCATTAGATGGACCTAAAATTTGTTCTACTTTAAATAAATACCTACGGTGTTAGTAATGAAGATAAACACGTTATTGGAACATATGGCCATCTGAGACATACAAATGCTACTAAAAAGAGCCATTAGGCGATATCTTCATTGATGTGATTTGTGAATTTTTTTTCTTTTTCAAAGTTATAAAGGTGTTTTCCATACGAGAATAGACCTGAGACCTCATTGAATCCCATCTTCTTACTGCTCTGACACAATAAAAAATCCACTTGTCATTTATGTTTTCAGAATAGTTTTTTTAAATGTCTGTTACTTGTACATGAAAACAAAACCTAATTATTAAGTGAGCATTATTATATATTTAAATCAGATTAAACATAGAGCTCCCCAAATTTTGCATTTCTCTGAGATAAAAACCTTCCAACAGTTCTCTTGCTTTTTGAGAGGTATTGTTCCCAATTCTAATTGATAGACATTCCATTCTGCAATCACACAAAAATAATTTTTACCTATTAAATAACTTCTTATTTTACTATGCGTTACTACCCACCGCTCATCTGCCCTTTTTTGGCTGCTTCCGGGAATCTCATTGTATTCCAAATTTTATGAGATTAACTATAAGTAAGCCCCCATACTTGCCTTTCTTACTTTATTTTACTGAATGATATACATTTTCCAAATATTCTAAATGGAATAATTCTACTCAAACTTGTTTTTCACGCCGCAAAACGTTGAAGAGATCACAAGGAATCTGATGCATTTGTATTTTAAAAAGTTTTGAAAACAATATTTTCAGTGTGGTCTCAAATGTGCCATTCCTTGCTCCCAAGATGCATTAGATCAATTTCAGTACTCATGATCTCTCCAAAGAGACAATTTCGTAAAGAAAATACAGTGTTTCTACATGCGTGCTTTGCTCTTGGCTTTCTGTATTCACCTGAACTTTTATACACATCATGATTATCAGGTCCCTTTTAGCTTCTCAGTGGGAACTTCTTTTTTTATATTGCCCAGATATAGAGATAACCTTAGAAATACCCGAATGTTTGGGATTCTTGACTAGTTTTATTTAGATTACTAACAGTAATAGAAATTGATGTGCTTATATGTTATGGAAAGTCAGGGATGTCTTAACAAGTCTTTACTTACAGTTATTTCATTAGTACTTAGACTTCTTCTAAAATATTTTTCTGTGTGTCTTTCCCTCATGATTTTATTTAGATATTCTACTGCCAGATGTTGCCTCCATTTTGGGGAACTCCTTGAGAATCATGGGAGAAATTCTGGGGAATGTGATAGAGAGAGAGAGAGAGAAGCACCTGGATCAGGAAAACAAACGTTGTCCACAAAACCTGAGCAGAGTCTACGTTAGGTGTTATTGCTCAGGGTCCTGCCATGTGGTCAGAGTGTATGTCAGGGACGAGAAATTAAAAACATAAGTCTCTTTAAAATAGTAAATGACTGTCCATAGAATGAACAGATAGATAAATGATCATCTTCACTATCAGAATAAGGATGAAATTTAAAAATGTTCACATTTAGCAAGCATAAGATTTGTTATTATTTGTCAAAACTGTTCCAAGATCTTCACTCTGGGAATTCACTCAAAATATTTGAGTAATTTTCTATGAAGTTATTCATTCTTCCATTTTTGCTTAAGTTATGCTCCCCTTTTTATAAAGGTCACATGCAAAATGTTGGCACAATAGAAGATAATTTATAACAATTTATCTATTAAAAGCAGTCAGAGGAGGTTTATCGAATATGTACCTGAACTAAACAATAAATGGACAAGAGAATGAGCATGCAGGCAGGAAATTAGGGGGTTTTCTCATATTGATACAACCATTTTTGTTTATATCAAATCAATTAAAATAAGAATTTCCCTTTTTGCCATGAACAAAATAAATTCACTGTCATCTTTCCAAAATAATGATATCCTACTGAACTTCTGTGACTCTGTTCTTTGAGGAAAGGAAACAATAAGAATTGTTTGAAATGTTTTTCCAACTCTCCTTCTTTAATCCACATAGATCCATTTTTCAGTTCTCTGGTTGATGTTGAATAACACAAAAAATATTTCACTCCAGTGTCTCTGTACCTGAGCTCTAACACCAGCTTTCTTTGTTGAGAGTTCTTTTGTAATTTTGTATCATCAATCTCAAGACACATTTATTGACATTATTTCTAACAAGAAGTAGAAAATGTATATTTTTGTCTATGGATCATTTTTACTTCTTTAACCTTTTTTCATTTATGATTTAGCTTGGGCTTTCTCATTTTTTCCTGCTAGTATATCTACTTATACACCTTTTTCCATCTGTTCAAAACAAAACCTAGGTTTGTTCCGTTAAGTTTATATAATTTAGTTTTCATATTCCTCTTATTGCAACACTGATCTTTATTCTTTCTTTCCTTGTACTAATTTTGATTTCGCTTGGCTCATTCACTAAACAGCTTCAGCAGTTGATCATCTGAGATCTCTTTGATTTCTTATTGGAAGAACTGATCACTTATATATCTCTGTCATCACTACGCTTTGTTGAAACTCATACATTTTCTCAGGCTATGTCTCCATTTCATTTACTACAAGAAAATTTTAAATTTTCTTCCTGGCTTCTTCTTTGATACACTGGTTATTCAAAAATAAGTTGCTTGTCACGTGTTTGTGTAGTTTACAACTTTTTTATTGTTATGGACATCTAGCTTTACTTTAATGTGGTTATAAAAACGACCAATAATATTTTAGCTGTTTCAGTGTCTTCAGACATGTTTTGTAGATTAACATACACTTTAGCCTGGAAGATGCTCCTTCTACTTATAAGAGCAAGGTGAAATATCGAAAGTTCTCTCTGATATGAGAGACCCGGATCACAACTCTTATGGAACTTAAAAGGAAAAACAAAGTGAAACTTGGGGGTAGGTTGGGGAGGGAGGGAGGGTTGAGTCGGGGGAGGGACAAAAGGAGAGTGGGAAAGTTCTTGCCACCTTGACAAGATACGTAGGTGCACAAAATGCTAAACTTCATTGCAAACCTTAAATTTTGAGCTTATACGTTTCAATAAAATGGGGGGAAAAAGCAATACAAATGGTGCGTACCATCCTCCATTGCTTACCTATTACAAAAACTGTCCATGTATATAGTATGGTTGTACTGTAGTTCAGTTCTGAAGTTTCTTTTGTGATCATTTTGAAATTGATATTTATTTATTTATCCGTTTAATTTTTGAAATTTATGTTCACCAATAAAAGATTGTTTTTAACTCTTTTGAAAAGATACCCAGAAGAGGTATCACAACGTCGGATGAAGTACTCACTTTTCAGGTTTCATTGCAGCTAAAATAAGATTTCCACAAACTAGTGTTATTGTTGAGTTAAAGAGCCATAGTTTCTCCTTTTAAATATTTAAGTTAGTATATTTGCAAAAAGTTGTCTTGCACAGGGTCATCCCACATTCTTGACAAGCTGCATGAACTGAGAAAAGGTGTTCCTCTTTCTTTGAGCAGTGTTTGATGAGCAGCACCTTTCCATTTTTGTGATTCAGAAATGGATTATGCAAACAAGAAAGCAAGCTGGAGTTCTTGATTCCACCTTGTTCATATAGTGTGACAATAGATAAGAGCTCAATTCAAGGGATAAGCACAAGGACGGCTCCGTATGAGATGTCACATTATGATACCACATAAAATGATCATCCAGCCATTTACAAGTCCTCGTCCGTTGCTTTTCTGTTTCAAATAACATTTGAAATAAGAACTAAATGATGGATTGTTTCCAGCAAATTCTGCAGTGATTACAATTCATCAATATTATGCTGCACTCTACTTCCAACAATAAAATATTATTCTTTCCTTCCTGTCTGCATTAGTGTTGACATGATTGCTTTGCTTGAGGAAATGTGACTGCGTAGAGATGGTCTTGCTAGATTGCAGAAGACTGTAAGTGTGGGAGAACAGTCTTTCATCTCTATTTTCTTAATCTCCAGGCTCACGGGAGCCTTAAAGACATGGGATCTTCATCATCCTTAGGGACTGATGAGCAGTGCTATGTTAGTCAGTCATTTTGGCACTTGGCAGGTGATGTTAAGCTTCAAGGGCTATGACGAATTCATTACTGGCGCTTGGAGTATTCCAATGAGTGAAGCATGTGAAGATGAAGTCGGTGTACTCTGCTTAAAGGGACCAGCTTGAAAATAAGTGTGGCTTGTGAGAAAGTAAAGAAATTTACTATGGTCAAAGTATTGCTTGTGAAGAAGATGTGTGAAGACATTAAAGGTCTGAGACACGTAATTTCTTAAAGTATTTAAAGATATTTGACTTTATGTTTGAGCCAATAACACTGATGAAGATGTGATATGTATGGGACACCAGTTCTAAGTTTGGATCAAACCATTATGCATCACAAATATATAACAATAATAATCATGGGTTAATAATTTAAACATAATAATGGATGGTGAGGTTATGTCTTACATAAATTTTGATATTGACCACTGATTGCAAGAAATATATGTTCAAGATTTTTAATTCTGGACAGTTTGATCTTTCCCTCAATTTTTTAAAAAGTGTGTTTACAATACTAAGATTTACAATGAACTTTTATATTACATCTTAATCATTTTTGTTTTATTTTCTTCATCTCTCCCTCCCATTTCCCTTTTCCCTCAGATCGCTCACCATATTCACAGTTTAACTCCTTGTTTCCCAGCATTTCTCCTTTGTTTTGCTCCTTTGGTTAATTCAGAAATCAACTTACATAGTAGATACTTTGATTTTTTAATATTCATTGAATTAGAATTAGAATTAAAACACTAACACAATGTATAATGATAGCAACAGAAATCAGATAAAATTGCTCCTAAGTAGTGGTCTTCCAAGGCTTATGGACAATGCATTTATGCCCTGATGAGATCACATTAAATTACCCACCTATTTCCTTGCAACTACAGAATGCATTAGTCTATTTTAGATTTAAATATTGTATTCCATTAAATGTAAAAAAATATTATTCATTGAGCCCTGACAAACTCTACAGACAAAACGTCCCGTGATGGTTTGTGTTGAGACCATTTCTTTCTATTCTGGTACAAATTGTCTATTCCTTTTCCTGATCTCACTGATAACTACTTCCCATTTCCTGTCAAATAACATTTCTGTTGTTTGTTCCTTCCCTGTGTTGTGGCTGTACTTATTCTATGATTCTAAAGGAAGTGTCATTATGTCCAGCTGGGACAATATGTTACTTTCCTGAGTTAGTCATCCTTACATTTATGTCTGTATTCATATCTGAATTTCTTTGTGAGTCATAATTACAAAAGTAGCAAACCAATATCATAAGTAAATAAAAACCATCATGTGCCTTACTAGCAGTAATGGGTTCAGTCAGTGGCCTTGAAGAATACATTTCTTTGTATTCCATATCAGTCACAGCATGAAAAAGCAGTCATTCTGTTCTTGAATTTCACTATGTCACTATATTTTATCTTAAAATTTTGAATTGTTAGTCATATGGCAACTTAGAAGAAAAATGTTTAGGTGGAATATAAAAGTGAAATCTTCTATGCGAACATAGTTTAGTTAAGTAAAAACAATCAATGTGAATATAATAAAGCTAAAATAAATAATATTTTGTAATAACAGTCAATATGCCATAGACAAAAAGGTGTAATGTTAATAAGATGTTGATCATTATGTTTTGGTTTCGCTTGTTTGTTTCGTTTTCTTTTGAAACAGGGTCTCACTTTATTGTCCAGGGTGGTCCTGAACACACTATGTAGCCAAGGCTGGCCCGGAACTCATGTTAATTCTTCTGCCTCGGCATCCCGAGTGTTGGGATTACAGGAGTGAACCGCCATATCTCGTTTACGTGGTTTTGAGGAATATAAATTAGATCCTTGCACTTGCCAGGGAAGTGTTTTAATTCCCGAGCTATAATATATCTTATTATATATACAGGACATGGCTAAGATAAATAATTCTTATTTTGTCTACTACAAAGATTCCAGTTCACCTATAAAAATTTTCTTACAGTTTTCTCATACAATATTATTTTCTCCACCATGAAATCATCCACCATGAATAATTCTTAAAATATTGCTTCTTTAGTGTTTCATATCTTCTTCCAAACTTGACAGACTGTGTGGTCCCATCACGAATTGAATCTCAGCCATAGTTCGGCAAGCAAAAGTGCTACCTGGGACTACTGACGTACTTGTTTCAGTTGAGGTGAGGAAGTAAGAACAGCTTGGAGCTCTTGCTCACCCAAACCAGCGAAGGCAGCAAGACTGTGGTGTGGCCATCAGCGCTCATTAAGTTTTGTTTGGTGCAAGGAATGCTGTGAGCTGAGGAAGGAGATGCACAGCAGCCGGATTGATGGGATCTAGAACCTGAAGCAGGTCATCAAGTGGAGAACATCTGTAGATTTTAATTCTATTATGATTTGGCTCTGAAGTGGCCCAGGAAACATGCCTAATGAAGGCCAGATTGGCAGCCTGTGGTGATCCTGGCAGAAAATGAAGAAGAGTTCAGTGAAAAAACACATTGTCATGGTAGAAATGGGGAGTATTTGAAAAGGGGTGTTTGGCTCTACTGTCTTCCCTCTTTCATTCTTCTATCTTCCTCTCCCACCATACGTGGCTACCAGGCACCAGGCCATGGTTTGCGCTATGGCACCCCCAAATGGACAAGACCACACTGCCATGGATTGGAATTTCTGAAGTCATGAGTTAAAATCAGTCCTTCCTTTTCATAATTTGTTTGACTTGCGGATTTTACACAGCAATATAAAGCCAACGAACACAAAATCTATGATTTTTAATAACATTTTGGGTTTCAATTTTTGATTTCATTATTTTTTACTTATCTTTGAGTCGTGAATTTACTATGTCTGTAATTCTCAAGTCACAAGCACAGCAATCTCAAAGCTATAATTCTATTTTCTTCTCTAAAAATAAAAATAAGAGAAGAAATAAAGGCTGTCAAGTAGACAGGAAAAAAATATGGGTATTGAACAAATGATGTGCTGAAAATTCTTTCCAAGTCCACGGGAAAAAAATGGTCTGTGAAGAAGCTTCACTGTCCTAGCTGATGACCCATAACCAGGACAATCTCTGTTTTATTGCAAATGATAAAGCCTGTCTTGTATGCTTCCATGCAATTTGAATACATTCTTAAATGATAGCAACAGATAAGAAAATTATCCATGAAATAGGAGAGTCAGAAATTCATTCAAGTTGAGTGAGCCAAACTTGGATCCAATTATGACTTTGAGGAGACATAAAAATATCACTTTTTAGAAATAACATATTCAAAAAACAGATGTTTTGGTAACAATTGTTAGGTTGTATGTTTATAATACACAAATATATTATCGATTGTACCATTGCTAAGCAACCACAAAATACCATAGCAGTTTAGCAAAAATACATACTAAAATATTTATTATCTCTTAATCTTAAAATCTGTATGTGATTTGCATGCTGCCTGCATTAGTGGATCAGAGCTCAAGTATAGAATCTCTTGGCAGAAATAAAAACTAATATTTTTATGTTCTTATGAAAGAATTATGAGAATCTGTAAGCCTTAATTACAGACATTTTCTCTTCAAATTCTGAGGTAATGCACATTTTAATATCAATTTATCATATTTACTGAAGACTGTTTCATTTATAATTAAAGTATGAAGGAAGAAATTTTAGTAACTAGCTGCAAAATCACATAATTAATTGTCTCGTTCTCATAATTATTTGCCAAAAGCATTATTTTCCAGGGGGATTTGAAAACTAATTGTATATTGCAAAGGTCAAGTCGAAATTACATCTATAATTTTTACACAAGGAAACATGATATTTCATATCCCTTTAAATAATTTAAGTTTATTTACCCTTCATTCTTTGTGTTACAAAATCACTGTTTATTTCCCACACAGCTCATATATTTAACAGAATTTAATATTTCATTATCTTGTTTATCAAAATATGCATTCACATATCACCTTTGGGGAAATTAATATGAAGCTTAATTTAAACTACATTTGTTAATAAAGTAAGTGATCAGCCTCAGGGTTGCTTAACAATCGATGCTTCATAATTGCCTGTGTACTAAATGAAATATAATCAAATTCCATCATTTATTGCAAAGACTACTCAACAGCTTGTGGCTTGTAAGAAAAAAATATTATTACTAAGGAGGCTGCTTAATCACTGGTCATTTTATATTCAATGTAAATCTTGATTAGAACAGATCAGCTCTACCAGTTTGGTGGCTAAGAACTGTCCTCTACCAAGACCTACCTACCTATCTATCATCTATCTATCTATCTATCTATCTATCTATCTATCTATCTACCAACCTACCTATCTATCTGGTGCTGCCAATTTTCAATTAACTGCTGGATATCCAGGAGATTTTTTATCCTTACCTTGGAACAGAAAAAATCTAAATTCTACTTTCAAATGTCACATCTTTGTAAGCTATATGTCCAAGTTGAAAGTGATGGTACCTCACTCTAAGACTAAAAACAAAAATTGAGATATGTGATTTTAACTTCTGGAGTAATTATTACCCTTTATTTTTTAGCTTATGGATTTCATTGTGGAAGTCTATTGGTTTTGTGTTATTCTGGATTAACTCCATGCAGCATATAATTTTAATAAATGATGAAATTTTCAACATTTAGATGACCATTCCATGTATGGATCTTACTCCATGTAAGTTCCCAACTGAAGCAAAACTCATTTTGGTGGGTTAAACATATTTATTACCAAGTCTTTCACTGTAGGTGAAGGCATATGCTAAGAATTGAGTTGGAAACTTAATCATTTTTAATGAAACTTAGTCCCAAAATTCATATATTAATGGAGTTTAGAAATGAAGGTTTTGCCAATTAATTAGGATTAGATAAAATGTATGGTAGTGAGGTTTCCTCAGTGGCATTGGGGGCTACAGGAGCAGAAGAGACCCCTGAGCTGGTGCACATGCTCCTTATCGACCTGTGGTGCTCTCTACTAAGTTATAACACAGCAGGGAAGTTCTCTGTAGATTCTAAGACCTGGTCTACTATTCAGGAACAAATTTTCTTCTGTAAAAGGGTAGAAAATAGTTAAATTATTTTAAAATCCAAGGACTTTTATTTAGTGTCTACTTTTTGGATTTTGAGGGGAATGCCTAATGGACTTTCTTAAAGTTTCTTTCTAATTTATTTTTGCTAATTTTTTTATTGCTTTTTGTTCATCTCTGTTTGTGACCGTTTAGCAAAATATTGTCATAGATCTAGAGAAGGAATGCTCAATATAAGTATACTTCAATTACAAAATTCACGTTGATAGATTAAAGAAGTACTGCTTGAGTCTTGATTTAGACTTCCCTGAAGGTGATTACCCTGTCCCCATGTATGCCCAACGCAAACAAAATTGGAATTTATTTGGAGAGATTTTGCATAGAATAATATTTTTAAATTTAATTTCTTAGTAATATTTTTGCCTACATAGTGGAGCTTTGCTTTGTTGTTTTGTGTGTCATACAGGTTTTATTGTTTGCATAGTATGCTCTCCAAAAGATCCTTCCAAACATCATAAAAGAAAATGAATTACATTTTGCTCTCTACACAAAGATCAAACAAAAAGACACTCATTTGCTTGAATCTCCCAAATAAGTCATATTTGGTGAATTTTTTTTCCCAGAACTGTTATTTTGCATAAGTATCCAATTTCATTCACATGGCACATTTTTGAGAGTATTTGGCATTGTTTTTCTCCATTACTTTACAAAAGTTTCTAGAATACACAAGATATTTTACATACTAAATGTAATAAATTATTTATAATGGCATTCCTTGAATTTACAAAAAATTTTCTCATGTCAAGTAATATTTAATAATACCTCTCCATACCTCTTGATAAACATATATTTGATATCAGTTACATAGAAGCTCAAATAAAAAAAAATTGAAGTGTAGACTGAGGTCTTCTCTTTAACCCTTTAATCATTATTACCATAATTTTGATGCTTACAAGTGAGATACTTTGAATATTTTTCAATTAATTGTGTTAAATTTTTCTTCCATACTTTTAATAAAGGTCATCCTAGCTCTTTGATCAGTGGCCTTCCCCCTGTCACGGTGCCATGTTGTTTCTGGTTTGTATACTTCCCACTGTCATGCCACGGACGTTCATGACATCCAATTACATAAATAGAGAAATGCTAAGTAAAAATCACTTTTGTGTTTCTCACTTAACACTGATATAATTGCTACTGGTTTATCCTCATTATTGTATTAATAAGGACTAAAAAGTGTTACATTAGTTTTCAAAGGGTCAAATTGAGCTATTCGCCAGGACATAAGGGCAGGGACAAAGAGGTAGAAGGTAGACATGTCAGAAGTGCATTTTTCTTTTTGCATGTCACAAAATGTCCTACTCAGTTTATTAAATATGCACTGAATGCTCACTCTACTCAATAATCTGTCATTTTTGTTCATGAGAAGGCAACTCTACAGAAATTATATTATCACACAGTAAAGGCAAAGTTGTTTCTATGGGGAAAATTCATCAAAAATTAAAACTTAACACTTTTCGAGAAGTCTGTTGCTCCTATTCCTTTCCTGCCCATCACGTTTGGGTCTTTTTGTTTGGTCCTTTTTGTTTGAGTATTATTTATTTATTTATTTTTCAGACAAGTTCCCCCTCTACAATCTAGGCTAATCCTGAAGTCACTATGGAGCCCAGGCTGACCTTGAACTCAGTCTTCGTATCTCAGCCTCCCAATTGCTGGGATTATAGATACAGATGCATGCCACCACACTCTGTTTATGTGGTGCTGGGAAATTGATTCCAGGGCTGTGGTCTTACTAGGCAAGCGTTTTAGTCACTGTGCTATTACTCCAGCACTCGCAGAGCGTTATTGACTCAAGGTGGCCCCAGTTTCTTTCAAATGCTTCATATCTGCCTTCTGTGGCTGCATATTATTCCATTGTGTATAGTTTTCACATGTTCTTTATCCATTACTCCATTGAACGGCAAGTAGTTTGCTGTTATGAATTGCATTGCTATACTAAGAGTGTGTGTGTGGGTAGAGGGGTTTGAAGGCATAGGTTGAAGGGATGAGGGAAAGAGAAAGAGGCTGAAATTAGTGTAGATCTTCCCTGACTCCCCAAGCCATATGTTTCCAATGTGTTATAAAATCAGTAATCATTAACTTATAGAAATGAAAAATGAATAAAATTATCATTTTTAATATATACTGCTAGTAACTTTTTATTTATCTGTGCATCTTGGAAAAATCAAAACGAATATAAGTAGTAGAACTCTTATGGAACTTAAAATGGGGTTAGGGAGAGGAGGGTCGGTGGAGTGGATGGGGGAGGGACTAAAGGAGAGTGGGAAAGTCCTTGTCACCTTGACACGATACGTAGGTGCACAAAATGCTCAACTTCACTGTAACACTTAAATTTTGTGCTTGTACATATCAATAAAATGGGAAAATTAATTTAGGTCAAATATCATTTTACAAGTATATTTTCTAACACATTTTACATGAAAGTTGTGCAAGTCATTGTGCAGCTGTTGTTGCTAATTATATATTCCTCGTTGTTATTTTGAAATACTTTGAAAGCAATGTAGCCTATTTTGTCAAATGAATGGGAGCTAAACTAATTGGATACTTAGGTGAGCATGAAAATGGCTATAATTGAATTACTTAACATGAGTAGAGGGTATCAGATAAAACTAGAAGTGAGAATAAATTTCAAAAGTAACAAGTACTCAAATTGCACTAAATAAAATATATTGTTCATAATAATAGGCTTATTTAAGATTATGCACACATAGAATCTTTGTGTACCTGAAAATATTTAAGGAATTCAAATGTAATCAATGTTGCAAGTGCCCAAATTATGTTGTATTTCCCAAAAGAGTTCCATAGATCATAAAGATTACATTTTAATAAATGATAAAAGATGTTAAAGATATTTTAAAGAATACATAATAATAAAATATATGAATGTAGTTTAGTTTAGTAAATCACAATCTACACTCTCTTCTAAAATATTCATTGCTCTAATACACATAATTTTCATGACTCTTTTACATGAAGTATATTGATATATTTAATGGACAATGTTATTCAGACAAGCCAGGTTGTAGATAATCAGAGTAAATATATTTCACACCCATTAGATAAATTAAAGAGATGATTATCTATGACATTTTTTACTAACATTAGAGCACTGTGTTTTTCAAACAGATAGGCTATGAAAGAAATACATATCATTCAACCAAAAATAATAACTCAATCTAAAACATAGGGATTAAAAGGACTTTTTAACGATGAATCAATGAATCAATAAATGCAGTGTACTATATGCAAACTGTGTTACAGATCTTATATTTACCTTAGCACTCTACACTGAAAAGATACATATAGAAATCATATTATCTGAAAAACACTACTTAGTGTACAATAATAAAATAAATTATGACTTTTTGTATATATTTCTTCAATGTAGGACTTGATTTTTCTCTACAAAGATGAGAAAAAAGAAAACAAATTGGGAAAAATACCCAGTAACTTAATGACAATAGAGTCAATAAAACTCATCAAATCCTGGATTTGTCAGGCCGTAAAGCTTTAACAAAATGTCAGAAAAGTTACATTTCATTCCAAGTGTGTTACTGTTTTCATAATTAATAGGTAATTTATTTTATCATAAAATCAATAATAGCATAGTTGTTTCACTATTTTGCTTCAGAAAAAATTTTGAACACCTGTATAAAATTTGAGAATTATTATTTAGATGATGGATTTATTCTTGTTTGTAAGTTTCTATATTAAACAAAATAACATTTTTCAAATTGGAGTGTGTAGCAGCTTCATTTACATCTTTTTCCTTTGAAAATATTTATGATTCAATATTCTATGAGAGAAATTCACGTAATTACCAGAAATAATTGAGAAGAGAGTGGATTTTGTTATTAATATTTTTCTCTTGAAAAATGCTCACAAGGTATTTGGAGTGTTATTTTTCTATCTATAAGATGTCCTCAAATACCAGCTGGCTGGTTATAGCTCCAACAACCCAACAGAATTTCCTTCCTGTGATGACACCTGGCTCACATGGTTCTTGGCTGGGTACTGTACCAAACAGGTTCACGTACGCTGATTACATGAAAGTAATAAATTTTAATAAACAGTAGAACAGCTGAAGTCAAGGATGAGAAAACTAAGATTGAGTAATGCAAGTTGAATGGATTACAAAATCTGACAGAGACCTCAACTGTTTCCCAGGATCCTTTAGAAAAGGGAAGTCTCTGATGTTTCAGAACTTTACTGCACACAGTCACAGATAGACAGAGGCTTTCTGTTGTAAGGTTATATAATTAAGGTGAGACAGCTGACTTTAACCTAAGGAAGTTCTCAGAATTTCAGGTCTCTGAAATCTGTCAGTTTCCACCATTCCTGAGTTTCACAGCACTGAAGAAGGAATCTGGGTGGAAGGATTTCAGTTAAGACAATATCGTTGAGCAAATTTAATGTTTCTGACACAGAGTTTAAGTAACATCACCCACATCTGGAGACACAGGCTTTCTATAATTATAGTACTCTGGAAGCTCAGCTGGAAAAATCACAATTTTGATCCCACCTTGAATAACTTAGCAACTGTGACCTTGTCTCAAAAATATGTTTAAAAATTCCATTGTGAATAGTACCAGAATTTTAATATTTGCACAGGTAACTTTAAGACTCAGTTGGAATTTTTTTTTTTCGTTTTGCAATCATAGGCTCATTGATCACTAATATTCTAAATTTGGTAAAATTAAAAAGAGGTAGAATTGCACTTGTAAAAAATGTAAGAATGAATAGGGAGTAGGAAGTGTTACGAATGGAGAGGATTGCAAGTTTATGTGAAAAAAAAAAGCTGTTTTTGGAGAACACTGAATTTAAACATAATGCACAAATCTTGGTTCAGATTCATTTCTGCATTTACCCTATCAGTAGAAACATGTGTACTTAAAGATGCTGGGGAAACGAGAACTTCCTTTGAAAAAAATGTAATTTAATGTTCAGCGACTAATATTTTTCAAGGTAGTAAGATTTTTCAAGGTAGAAAAATAATGGATTTGCACATGATTTCAGCTTAGTCTTTCACATTCATGCTATGATTTTTTAAAAAAATATCTTACTTAACGTGGACTTTGCATCTGTGAATAGAAAAATTCGGAGTCTTTTCAGTACGCACAACCATGCCTGAAACACAGCTGTGCTCAATTAGTGTTTATTGAATGGATACACACGTCCTCCTTTGTACTATCAAAATGGGAAAACAACTGAATCTCGGGGCTTATTTTTGACTGTTTTGTCTTCATATATTTTAACTTTTTCTTGCCAAAGTCGTGCTAATCAGGGAATTAAAAAAAGAGAAAAATAATGTGAATGGAGCGTTTTTTTTTTTTTTTTTAAGTAGCTATGAAAGACAGTCCTAACTTGCAATTACTAAAAGTGCCTCCTTCAGATGAAAAAAGGAGATTTTGTATAAAATAAAGTTTTCAGATAAACTGGCTATTCGTTAATCTTATTTGTTTCAAGTAGACACAGCTAGCATACAAACTAAAGACTTGTCGGAGCTTAATTGTACATGTTTAAAAGTGAATGGACCACTGAGATCATTTAGTACACAAACTTAATTTAGAAATTGAGGAAAATAGACTTTAGAGAAGTTTCAAGGGGCCTTTTCAAATTCAATGATTGTTAGTTTTAATTAAGTTTCCTAATTTTCCATCTTGTTAGTACAGCACAATTAAGAATCTTGTAAAATGAAAGTGAATTCTTTGTCAGTTTATTAGTATATTTTTTATAATCTTCTTTAAACTAAAAATGTTTATCATTGTATACCTTGCTGAGATTTATCTCCCTCTTTTCAGTAGTTATGTGAATATTTAAATACAAACTTAAAATAAATCCCAGAATGTAGTTACAGTTATGATATTGAGTGATTATTAGTTTTATTTATAAGTATTCACAGTGCTTTTCACTCATCTATTACATAACTTTCTTCTTTGTGCTAACTCAGCATTACAGTTTTAGTTCTTTAAAATACTTTTCATTTTTCTCCTTATCTACACATCTGGTATTTTACAGCGTATAGTTGACTTAAATTATATCTCAATTATTTCTCAGTCTTTCAAGTGCAAAAATGCACATGTACTTACATACAATTTTATACTATTACGTAGTTTCTTAAATTGCATTTGTTTTGCATTTTGTTCTTTAATGTATGTTTGCAATATGTAAGTTTTTTCATGAGGGAATTAGTAATACACATATCATGATTTCTGTATTTATTTTTGAGGGATATTACATCCATCTTCACATAGAACATCTTAATATATTTTCCAGGGAAATTTTGTGAACAGTGAATCTGTTGTAAAACTATACATAAGCTATATTTCTAGCTGTAGGAACTATTTTACACAGTAGACTTTCAGAACTTTCTCATCTTGTGTCTCCAAAATTTTATACCTATTGGATCAACAGTCCCCACTGCCCTGGGAATCATCATTTCATATTTTGCTCTCCTGAATTTAACTGTATTATATACTTTACTGAAGTGGAATTATGCTTCATAGGTAGCTTATCTCACTTGACTAGATGTCCTTAGGGTCCGAACCTCTTGTTGCAAGTGGTAGAGTTTTCTTTTCTATTAAAGGATCAATTATACTGAATTTTGTTATGTATCCTAATCTAATTATCTGCTGTTGTATTTTACAGTTTGTTATTTATGCCAAGTATTATTAATGATTCAGCAATGAATATTTGCATACATCTTTCTTTGTGATCCTAATTTCAATTCTTTTGATGTATTTCCAGAAATTAGATTACTAGATCCTGTGGTATTTTAATTTTATCATTACAGGAACCAGATTAATCTTTTCTATTATATCCACATTGTTTTACCTTTTTCAAAAACAGTGAATAGTGTATAACGGATTAAATTTCTTTAAATCTACATCTTTGCTGAAAATTGGAACTTCTCTTTTTTTTGGAAACAGCCACCTAAAAAATGTGAGCTGCCATCACACTGTCATGTTTATTTGTGTATCTTTGATGATCAGATATCTTAAATACTATTTATCCACCTGGTGGGTAATTATGCATGTAATTTGGAGATATATTTTCTCAAATATGTTGGCCATTTCTAAAGCAGGTTATTTTCGGGGTTTTTGTATTAAAATGTGAATATCTTGTACATTTTGATGTATCAAAATATCTCCTGAACGGCTTTCAAATATTTTCTCTAGCTCTGTCTTTTAATTATCAATTATTTTTATATGCAGAAAATTTTTGATTTGTTTCTCCAGAATTTTGTTTTTACTAGTAGGTATTTGAGGTACATAATGGCTACATTCAACTTTTTCGGGACTGATGCATAGATGTGACACACTTGGTAGTTTTTGCTTTTTCTTTCTTCTCACACAATCAATCTCCCTCATTCTTACCATCATTCTTTTACTTAGTTCTTTCAATTATTTATACTTTGGATTTCTTATATCAAAGACAGCGGAGTGAGGTGTTTAATCTTCTGGGTCTAATTTATTTTGCTAAGAATAATGGTGTTAAAGTGCATCTACCTTTCAACGAATGACACATTTATCTTATTGTATGGCAGAGTTGTATTCCACTGCTATTTTCTATGTTTTCTTTATCCATTCATCTGTTGATGGATGTATCATCTGCTTCAAACACTGAGCTACTGTGAGTTTTGTTGTTGCAAACATGTGTATCCATCTATCACAATTTTGTGACATCATTAACTCTTTTGGAAAGATACCGAGAAAAATTATAGCTGGGTCAAAGAGGACATTTTTTTTTTTTCACTTCTTGAGGTGTCTTGCTGACTTCTCTAAGGATTATACAAGTTTACAACCTCAGCAAAAATGTAGACGTGTTCTTTCATCCCAACAACCTCATCAAAATTAGTTATTTCTACTATTTACAGCAGCAATTCCTACTGGGGCAAGATGGAATCTCAGTGTTGATTTGTTTTTATTTCCTATGATTTTAGTTTGACCTTTTCAATTTTTTTTAATGTTTGGTGAAGTTTGTTTCAGGTGAAAATCTCTTCAAAAAGGACACTGGGGAATCATTAAATTTATTAAGGAGTCTGAGGAAGTGCTAACAAAAAACATGTTATATTTTACAAATCAGCCATAGAGAAGGTGCAGATGGTCTTCTACCACATAAGCTGTATAAATTAAAACCAAAAAACACTAGGAAGATCATTTTAAGTGACCTAAGATGTAGAAAAATTGGAAAGATGATGAATTATTCACAGTTTACTCACGCGATGGTGTTGAAAGTATTTCGCTTTTTAGTTTTTCTAATTTAGCTTTATATTAGAGATATAACATGGATGTAAGTGTTAATTGAGACTTCTTATTGTACAATTATATAATTGCCATAATGTTTTTATTTTTGTTTACTATTTTAGTAAGTTTTATTATGCCTTTTTCAGAATGGTATGCTAATTTAGCCAATTTTATATAATCATTGTTAAACCTATGTGAATGGAGCCCCTATGTGTAACTAATAAAAAATGCTTAAGTTAATTTCTGTCTTCATCTAGATTAAGAATGTACCTTGAAATAAATTCTTATTTTTAAGTTATGGAAGATATTAAAATATTAATTCATATATTAATAATTTAAAATAGTGTTCTTGGTATCTAACTTATTTTATTACAGTAATTTGCTGAATGTTTATATTTAATAGAAATATAGACTTACTGCTACTGTGCCAGCAAGCTTTTCAAAAGTGTTATGGATATTTTTACAGAGAAAAAAAATTCCTTGAGTAAACTGTATATTTTTAAGCTTTGTTTTATATGACTCTACTAAGTAATGTTGTGAATAATTAGCATACATAATACCATGGGTTCTATCTAAGTATTAATAATTACTCACAGAATTTGTATATGGGGAAATTACTAAGGCAGGAAATATGCATTACAATGAAGGTACAGATGTAGAAAAAACAAACTTAGGCCATGGACTCATAAAACTTTAGTCTTTTAAAATTTTCAGAAAGTGCAAGCAAAACTGTATTAAATTTTAGTTGAAAGCCTTTTGATAAAAACAATTGCTTTTCAATTAATGCATGTAACCTCGTAAGACATAACTTATTCTGTCTAAAGTTTTCATTTATTAGTCAGAGAAACTGCACAAAATGGATCCATTTCTTGTTTCAAACGAAATAGAAATACTACTTGAAATGCCACGCTTTTTCTGAAATGCATAAAGAGCCTGGGTTTGATAAATTGACCTTTCTGACCCCTATTTATAATAATGCAAGAAAGAAGGAAAGAGGGAGGGAAAGAAATTATGAAGGGAAAGAAAAGATCCAGTTGCCTAATATGTTAAGCTTACTAAATACAATGTATCAAGTGTGATGAATACAAGTAATTCAAGCAATTAATCAGATGCATTTGTTTAAAATAAACCAGGAGTTTTTGAAAAAAAGAGCCTCTTTAATGTAAGAATTAACTAGCAAAGTTTCCGGGAAGACATGAGTAGATCTTGATTTTTGTCCGCTCCATATGCATGCACACAATGTTTTGTTACACAATAGCGGTTCCAGCAAGCAATTTCTAATTATAGATTGATCATTTTCAAAAAAAGTATTCAAGCAATGATCTTATAGCCTACATAACCTATGATTTTATTTTATTTAAGCATAAAAAGGTAGCTATAAGAACATTTTTATTGCCCTATTTCCAGTGCATGTGTAACAGTAACATTCTAGTGTTATATTTCTTGAATACTGCAAAGGGATGTGGTATTACTGACCACAGAACTCAGATTATATTAGTAACTTCAGTAGAATACAGAATTTTATATTTGTTAAATACAGTTTACATAATCAAAATAAAATAAAGACAAATCTCTGAGTTTAACAATTATTCCTTTGTCTCCTTGTTTTCTGTTTGTTTAGAATTGTATTATCCTCACTGGATTTGGTCTTTTTCCAGTGTTATGTTATGAACACTATATAGATTGGAAAAGTAATGATTAGGAAGGCTGTTGATTCTTTCTAAATCATTTTAGCAATAAGACCATTAAAAACATCATTACCACAGTAAAAATAATAAAGAATCTTGCTTTTATGTCCATGAGATTACAGTTCGTAAATAAAACAAAATTATTGAAAATTTAATATTTATAAGATGTTGGACTACCCACTGAAGTGAAACAATTGTGGACAAAATGCAATATATTTTTGCCTTGTGTATAAATAATACAAAAAGACAAGTGATTATAGGAGATAGAACAGCAGAAGTGTCATAAAAAGAGACACAAATAGAGAAAGAGGCTAACACGAGAAGAGTTAAATTTCTGATAGTCTTGGTGGATGAGTTGGGTGAGTGGGGAAGACAAGCCATGTGTGCTCAGCCTGAGGTCTCCCCAGGCACAACTGTAGGGTACGCAGGATGAGTTTGGACTTTTCCAGATGCACAGCTTGATGGAAGAGGTGGGGTCTACAACGCTAGTAAAGAAGAGAGACTTTGTAAGCTACGCTAGATTCATCTCATCAAGAGCCTCTCCATGACTTGATGCGTGGTATTATCTCTGCCGGCTGCAGCTGGTCCTTGCACCCCAGTCAGTGGACACCTCTGTTGGTCTCACCTGAGACACTTTCCATGTGAGGCATTTCTGCTGCTCCACATCCCTGCACCGTGTTCTTTGCATCTGGTTCCAAATCTGGATTCAAATTCAGTAGTATCCAAAGAGTAGAGTACAAACCACAGCTCATAACTCATAAAACAATAAAATTAATGCAGATAGTACTTTCCACTTTTTCTTTCTACTTTGTTGCAAAACTTGGAAATAGTTATGACAATTTTAGAGAAGTGAGATCATAGTAGAATAAATTTGAAATTGAGATGCATTCACTAAGCAGATACGTTGGAGCTAGTGTTTTACGTGACACATTAGAAAAAGACTCTTAACAGTTTGGGTAAAAAACACACCTTAAAGCTGACAGACACTAAGTGAAGCTGGGTTTCTAGTTTGCTTTGGCAGAACACACACTATGAAACATTATTAGTTTAGGTTTGTCATGTAGAACTTGTTTAAATGTTTCAAGAGGGACTAGGAGATACATCTGTCAGAGGAGTAATGAGTTAAGTTTCTTGATGAGCACCTCAGCATCCTTGAAGTCTTCTGTGTTTACTCATTTCTGTTAACCAGAGATGATATTGGAAAATATTAATATTCAGCGAGAGTCATGATGTGCAAATGTAAAATTAGAATACCAGGAATGTCTAAAGCCCGGCCAATTTTAATTGTCAAAGTCATGTAGACCAGACCATTAGTGCCAAAGCAGCAAACAAAGTGGTCTTAATGTTGAGATGTACATACTGGCTGTTCAATCATAGTACCTGTAGAAAGGAAAGAAAGACTGGTTTACCAAAATATTAAACTGATCTACATAAATACATGCGTTCAATGCACACTGTTTCCCCACCCTCCTCCCAGGAGAGTGTTAATTTCAATGATGGTAGCTGAAAGAATGATTTGTTTACAAGTAGAACATAGGAAACATACTAAAGTTTTATACTTAAAGAGTCTTTTAGGTAGCATATTGAGTATTATTATATCTTTACTCAACTTTGAGAAAAATATAAAGTTAAAAATAAGAGTTGGAAAACTTCAAAGTAGACTTTCAATGTGATAAACAGTAGCCCGAACTTGCTAGTTTGGACAGAAAAAATTGTTCCGATGATATGTCTTTTGTGTTGTCTATTGATTTTTTATTTCAGTAATTTGGATTAGGTCAAGGTTAAGACCAAAACAAGACAGTTGTGATAAAACATTTGTTTGTAATTCTTAAAGAATAAAGGTAGTTATTGGAAGCATCTCTGAGGTAGGTAAGATCTAGTAATATTTACTGAGCAGGTTTTGTATCATCCATAATGTTAAGTGACCTCTTATTACTTTGAAACTTGAGTGTTTTTAAAGCTTATGCTAAGATTTCTAAGTTGTCATTATTCTATTTAGAAGAAGGATAAGTTTTCTGTAGACAGACAGAACCAGAGTTTGGAGTTGCCTGCCACAGTTAAGATATTTTGCAGCTTGGTGACTTGGGGGAAAATGGAATTGGCATGTGCTTATATGATTAATTGTGTCAAAGATAATAGAACTTGTGGCATATGTTTGAAAATTTAGATCCCAACTTCTTGGAAGCCTATTGTTGGATTATAAATGATATCACAGCTCTAGCCTGATGGAGGGTGAGGTCTGATGCATGCCACCTACAAGTTCACTTTGGCCTTGATGGTATGTACAGCTAATGTAGAAGCGCCACACTCTCCTCCTAAATATATGTGTGTACTCACACATACACACACACACACACACACACACACACACACACACACACACACACACACATATATATATATATATATATATATATATATATATATATATATATCCTAATTCCAGACTTCTGTGATTACTTTATATGGAAAATTTTGATTCACATAAAGATCCTGGGGAGAAAAGCTTATCCTAGATTACACTGCTGGTACCTAAATTTAATTACATATGACTTCATAAGAATTAGTCACAGAGAGTAAAAAAAAATAAAACAGATTCTGCTTAGGAGCTACTGAAGAATCTTTGTTCCTTCTAACACTTTTACTTTGGTCTAATTTGCTGAGTTTGATCCTGTGATCTTTTGAATTGTGAGAGAATAAACTTGTATTATGTCCGGACAATGAATTTGCGATAATTTCTATATTGTGGTAATGCTAAATTGAATCATCAACTTGATCTGGAATCTCCTCCAATCAGTTCACTCAATCCCTCCAGTTCAACCCCCAAGGATAAACCCTTTCCAGCCAGGCCGTATCTTCCAGTTACACATAGTTCCACAGTTCCCCAGTACATGCAAACACATGAAGGCATCGGGGCACACTCCAGATCTAAACCATAATAACACACTCTGCCACCACAGGCCAAAATAATGAGGTTATCTTAACAGAACTGAAGCCAGTTTGGGTCCAGAGTAACCCAAAGCAGGCATTTGCTTTTCTAAAGTCTTTTACACCAGGTATTTGCTAAACATGACAGAAAGCTGACTAGTAACTCGCAAGTTGTTCAGTGAAGAGACAGAAGACAGCTACCAACATTTTGGCAATGGCCTCGTTTCCGTTCTCATTTACTTTAAGTCTATCCAAATTCTGTGGTTTCTTCTCTATTTATCTCGTTCACTTTTGCATTTGAAAGAGCTGAAAGCCAGCAGCTGACAAACTAGGCGTATGGCAAGAATCTGCTTTTCATCGCGTTCATACATCTGTCTCAGCGATGTGTCACTTAATTCAGACACAATGGGCATATGTTCTACTGTTCGACAGCTTTTAATGCTGCATGATATCCCTCTCCAGGCACGTGAAAAAGTAGAGCTACTTTTACCATCCTGAGCTAAATGCTACCCCTTCCCAAGCAGTGGTCAGTTAGGGCATGTAGAGTCCCATCTCCATTTTAGATGTCTAAGTGAATTCTTTGGGCCGATAGCATTGAGTAAGTATTGAGTAAGTAGGGAACTTATTTGTGTATATATATATATATATATATATATATATATATATATATATATATAGTGATCATTTACACAGCTACATCTAATGTCAGACATTTGACGGCCACAAGTGTGAGGAGAGGAAAAACAATACTCTTATAGCTTGAGTATTTGTATGTTTTCTAAAATGAATGTACTGATGCCTAATTATTGGTGAAATGAAATTAGCAGATGAGGCCTTTGGGAAGTAATTAGTGCCTGAGGCTGATGCCCTCGTTAATGGGATTAGCCCAAGTGTGATGTTGCAGCTCCAATGCGCTATTTCACTGAGAAAATTGTGAGTCTTCATGTGTTTCCATTTTTCATCTTGTTTGATTGCAGTGGCACCGTTGTCCGGCTTGTCAGCACCGCTTACGCAACACACGGTAACAAGGTCAAGCTGGTTCCTTTCACCATTTCTGTACTCGGGGGTGTCACAGGATGTGGCAGGTACAGAATTACCTCTGTTTTTCAAGTTGTGAATGAAGCTACATATAGCCCTATGTTTACTTAATGGAAAGACATTACAACCCTCCTGATTATTCCTTTAAGAATATACCTGCCCACCCAAGCCCGGTGGCACAGGCCCCTAATCCCAGAACTCAGGGCGCCAAGGACAGAGCATAGAGTGTTGTAGCCCACCCTGGGTAATATAGTGACTTACGGAGATGCTGTCTCTAAGGCAAAGAAAATTATTAATGGACTGAGGATGTAGCTCAGTGTAAAGGCTCTGGACTTGATCCCAGTACAAAACAAAACAAAACAAATAAAGCAACAAACAACTTTCTCCAGACTAAATCCACAAAACCAGATTCATTGAATTACATCACTCACATTAACACCTTCTACTGGTGTCAGGTAGCTTCTGGATTGAAATATCAAGTAGGTCAAAACTAAACATTTCAAAGGAGGATAAAATGATTTTAAAATTATAAAATTATGATGTTGTCCTTGTGAAGTCCTCTACGCCCAGTCTTCAAAACCTTCCCAAGGAGCAGCCTTCTTTTCCTCTCTGATGCAATTGCAGAACACAGTTCGTCTATTGCTTTCAGGATTTTCTCCTTCCGCATTGCATGTGTTAACTGCCAAGTCGAATTTTTTACAGTCTACTTCTTTGAAGACAATAGAATGCGTTATTTGAACAAAATACTCTAATTCTCTGTACAATTCTGAATGTCAGTAGAAATGTTTGTCAGTTCATAGAAGCGTTTGTAGATGAAACTCAAAAACAGACTGATCTCTGTACTAAAATTTCTTTTTTTTTCTTTTATTTTACTATTTCTTCTCTTTTTTCTATATGATATGAGTCTAGAAGAGCTATAAAGTTCATTCACACTCAGGTATACTTCTCTAGTATCACAGATATGGCTATAATATATTTTGCTTGCTTGTGTTTCTCAGATACATATTACTAATACCTAGTAACCTTAATACAATTGTAGTGGTGATTATATCTCTGTATTTAGTATTCATGGATATTATTTATTACAATATTTTTCCAGAAAAATATATAGGATGTCATTCTATTTATGCAAAATGGCAAAATTTCAAGTTTTTTTTAAATATGTGTATGGCATGTGACATTCATTGAGCTATATTACCAGGCTCCCCCCCCCCTCTCTCTCTCTCTCTCTATTTCGCTTTGGTTTTATGTTACGGGATTCCACAGAATTTATGAATGTACATATCCTACTCTTTAATAAAGTTCCCACTATCTGTAATCGGTATTTTAACTACAAGGAAAGTTGCAGTCCACCCAAGAGTTCCTCTGAGATTGTACATGCTGGGAGTGTGGGAGTTTTGCTCAGTGAGTAGAGGTCTTGAATAGGAAAAATACGGTAGGCCCCAGATAAGGTTTGATCCCTAGCAGCACATAATAGCTCCTCATAGTGGTGGACCTCTCTAATCCCAGGATTTAAAGAGGCCAAAATATGAAACAAGCAAGTGACTGTGAGTTCAGGACCACTGTGAACTGCAGCTTGAGGCTCTGCCTCAAAAATTTTAAAAAAGGAAAGAAAAATAAAACAAAACAAAAAAAACAAAAAGAAGTACTCGGTTGGTCTCACTAAGTCATTAACTTGTCCAGTCTGGATTCAAAGTCATGTTCTTCTTTAGTCAGCCTCAGAGTTACACCTGTGTACTTATCACACCTAGCTAACAAAGGTTTTAATTGCCTTTTGTTGAGTGTGACATTATTAAAACTATTCTATCAAGAAAAATAACACAGAAATAAACAGATCTTTCTCAAACCTGTCATTTAGCTTAGGAAGAGTAACATTTCCCTCATGACCACTTAAAAATTATTAGTTATCAATATAATGCAAAAATGCATTAGACAAATATTATTGATTTGAGTAATGTTTCTGATCTAAAATATTTTGAAACGTGGGCTCTAAAGAAAATAAAGATTTACAAATTGCTAGCCTTGAAATGTCTCATGCTTATTAATTTTTCCATTTCTAAAATAATTTACACACAACTGTGCAAAGATTTGTTCTCTGTAGATACACTTTCTGACAGAAGAATCAGCATAGGTTTTTATAGCTGGCATGATGTCTACTTTAATGAGCTTTCTCAGAGAGATGAGGTTTTAAAACCCGAGATGAACATTGTGAGGCACTATCTTATGGAGCACACCGAAACCAAAACAAGGCTATGTCATCAGAGAAAGTAATATGGACTGAGTCAACACAGCAAGATCAATTTGTGGCAGCCATGAAATTCAACACTGAGGTCTTTGCATACTGATTGATGGCTCTGTCTGCTAAAACTGTCCAATCTCAGTGCTCAACACATCCCTCTTGCTAGTGCTTCTAAGGTAGAAACATATACTCTTATTGAAACTCTAGGGATTAGGAGATAAAAACTTTGGAAAGAGTTATACGATAGCAACAAAAAATTAGAAAAGCAGTAAGAAGAGACATATCCTTGTGTCAGTTTAATTCCTATGACATATGTCTTTCTCAAGTTCAAACATTTAAAAAATGCAACACAAGGCATATATTTTTTACAAAAATTAGTGATCTCCTTACTGTGAGTGAACGTGTAAAGCCTGCCGGTTCTATATGAAATAAAAATGTTAATAATTACATATTTTTAAATCGCAATAGTAACAAGCAGAACTGTTCACAATCTGACAGTTTTCTCTACCTGCTACAAAGTAAAAAATCCCAGAACGTTGCTTTCTGAATGAAATACACATCATAAGATCTTAGGGAGTGCAAAATTAGGACTATCCTGGGTTTATTATATACATACTTGATATTTCTGATGAGCACAGATTACTAGATCTTTACGTTCTAGAAAAATTGCCACAGAGCCTCAGATACTTTGCTTCTAAGAGAATAGATTCAGTTCAAAAGAAAACACACTCAGGTAATCAGGTAAATATATCATTTGTACTTTTGGAAACAGCAAAACTTTGGTTTAGGTCCTCCTTTTCCCACTCACAAACTATGTGATCTTGGGAATGTTAGTTAATGACCAAACCTCTGTATCTTCTACTTGTCTGGTTTATATAAAATGAGACACCTAGTTAGCTGTGGTTGAATAAATCATATAAAGCAGAAATACGTAGAGGTAGGTACATTTTCAGAAAATGATTAGTGCAAGTCTAATAAAATTTACACACGAAAGAATATGCACTCACAAATCTTATGTCAAACAAGTTACTTATATCTGTGTGTGACACTGGTCAGCATTATGTTCTCAAATTTCATCCTTTTATTCCTGGAAATGACTGACATATGTATGTATGAATATGTGTGCCAAGTATAAATGCGTGTGTGTTCACATCTATGGATGTGTGTGTATGTTACATTTTCTTTATCCATTTGTCTGTTGATGGGCATTTTGGCTATTTTCAAACTGTAGGTTTTGTGAATTGTGCTGCTATAAATGTGAGTATACATGCATCCCTGTTCATTTAATGTCTTTAATTCTTCCAAAAAATATGCTTATGAGAAGGTTACCTGAGTCAGGTAGAATTTGATTTTCATTTTGGGGGGAATCTCCATGCTGACTTCTCAAGTGGCTGTACTAGTTCACATTCATAATGAGAAAGTAGAAGATGGCTCGCATTCTTCCATCCGCAACAGCATTTCTTATTTATCGTATAATCGATGATAATCATTCTGACTGGGATAAGACGCAGAAATGAAAATATCATATCACTTGTCTTATATTAGAAATTTAAAATATAATAAAAGAATAAAATAAGGAATAGAAAGTAGGAAGCCATAAAAATTATGGTGATACAGAGAATAATCAAAGGAGACAGGGGACAAAGGAGAGGGGAAGAAAGGATCAAAAATGATCCAAATATTTGACTTGTAGGTACCAATTTCTAGCAATGAGCATGTCTACTATATATTGAAAAAACACACTAAGACAATTAGATGGACTTAGAAATAAACTTACTGTGCAGTTTAATATTTGTAAATCAAAAAGAAGCCAAGACTCTAGGAGGTATAATTTGCTAATTAATTCATATTGATTTGACAGTTTGATCACAGCACCTATTTATTGGAGATGTTTGATATTTATTTATTTATTTATTTATTTATTTATTTATTTATTCATTCATTTGCTGCTGAGGATTGAACCCAGAATCTTCCCGGTGAGCTACAACATCAACCCATTTTTTGATTTTTGTTTTTTGAAGCAGGGCTTCACTAAGTTGCTCAATTCCCCACTCTAGGCTTGAAGTTTTCATCTCTCTGAGGTCATCTCCCAGAGTGCTGTGCTCACAGGCCGTGCCACCCACCTGGCTCTCAGGGCCTACTTGATTACTCCAATGACTTACTCGGACCTTCGCTCACGGTCTCAAAATGGCTGATGCATCTTTACCTTTTACAACTGAGGAGAGAAAGAAGTAACTAGTACAAGTCCAACTTCTAGCCCATTGTGCAGAGCTCTGCCACGTGTGTCCTCTTATGCAGGAGAACCCCAAGGGCGCCATACTGCAGCTGCGCAGGATGTGTCCTGGAGGCTCAGAGTTGGACACAGAGGTCAGGTAAGCAAACCTGGGTGTGTGTTTAAAGGGAACAATCTATAATAAAAACAGCTACGAACTTTTTTTTCGGTCTTTGTGTTCGAGGACATCGGGAGAAATGTTACACAATCATGATGTGTACGGCAGTGTAAGTTAAAAACATAATAAACGTACTGGCCAGAAACTTGCCCCAGCACGTGAGCAGGGCTGTAATAATGGTGGTTCAAATGAGAGGTCAGGGCCTCCCTTGTCAGTTCTATTTTTTGCAATTAAATTATGAAGAAAGTATTAATGGCTGGCAAGATGTCGAACACCTGTCCGTTTTCTTCTTTTCACAGCCCAAGTGACTAAGACATCACCAAAGATTCATTTAAATTAGAAAGCAGTTCAAATGGAGCAATTAAATTATCTTTTTTTTCCCACAAATGGCCTTGCAGTTGAAACGTTGATTTTTTTTTTAACTTAGGTCTGTCTGTGGTCATTTTTGACCAAAATGCTAATAATCAATTTTGTGGATTTAATTGAAGCAATAAATCACAATTGAAAAAAATAATAAAATAAAGTTCATTAACACAATAAATAATGCATACTTGGGGACTGACATTACCTAAAGCAGTTTAGGTTATTATGAACTTGTGTGACTTATACATATGCACTTTACAATCTTTAATTGTTAAAATGTCAGTTTTAAAAGTATGCTATGTATAATTTATTATGAAAAATTTCTACAAATAAAAAGCAAAACTTTCTGATTCTATACCTAGTGTTCAGTCCATAACCAGTGATAGGTAGAAAAATAGGTTAGAACAAACAAGCCGGACAAAGACAGGGAATTCCAGCATCCATGGGAGCCGAGGTGGGATTAATGCCGGAGACAAAAGTCCCAGTCAAGGCAGCATTCAAGGCTCCAGCTCCTCCTCCTCTGGAAACAATGAAGGAAAAGTGACTGTGAGAGGTAGCCTCTTCCTTCCCCTCCTGATTTCTTCTAGGCTCCTTATAGTAATTAGCAGGCTGTCATTGTTCTAACAATCCTCACAACAGAAAACCCTCTGAAACCTCATGGGCAAAATCTTTACAAAAGGATGTAATTTGTCACCCTTGGGCCCTCATTCAAGAACCCACTCTCTGCTTCTCCTCGAGAGCTATAATTTCTCAAGAAAACCCATTTTGCTTTAAATCTTCCACGTGAACCCAAACTGATTGGTCTTAATCATATCTAGAGTTCTTGAATCCAGATATCAGGATACATCCAGAAATACTCACATCTGGCAATTATGATTAATATGCATAATCCCTCTCATACAGGAAGGCTGTTTATTTGATACATTTTTATTCATAATTAATCCAATGTCTAATTTAACTCAGTGCAAGTCTACCTTATTTAATCCAGGTACCCTGGACAAGTAAATCTATTTAATTTAAGATGAAAGTATTTAAACATGGGTTTACCAAAATTTGAATAACTCTCCCCCTTTTGTCAGTCTCAATCCATAGATAATGATAAGAAGATTTATCAAACACTAAGATTATTAAAAGACACGAATTTGATTGTGTAACTATTCAACAACTAATACCAACACCACATTGAAGGAAATACAGGGAAATTTAATTTTTAAATATGTGCCACCCCAAATAATGTATTTATATGCCAATAAGTATATTACATTGTCTTGCTAACAGTGCTCTTTCCTCAATTTATACGCATTTTATTCCTAGTTATTCGAACTTCCCAATGCAAGAGTGCCATTGCAATTCCAGACCCAGCAAACATGTGTGTACTTTATGTAAGATTAAATCAAGATGTACCATAATTTTAAATCAAATATGCATAATAATACTCATGTCTTCCCACCTTCACAACCTGTGGATATCAAAAATATGTACAATCTTCATGTAATAGTGTAAGATTATTCAAATATTCAACTTTATTGTACTAAAGTTCAACAATTAACATAAATCTCACATTGAGTGAAACCTAATACACTCAGTTTTAAAATTACACAGAATAGTAGTTCCATTTCAAAATTCTGTTTTTAAGAACTTAATTTCCTCTTACTAATTAAAAAAAATGAGTTTTTACTCTGTATCTGTACATTCGCTAAGGAATTTTTGAGGATGTTTTTTCTCATGATAATTTTTAATAAGAAATCTGTATATGAGTTCTGAGACACTATGTTTTACAACTTACTACAAAATAGAAAATGTAGGAAATTATATTAAAATAGATACATTAGGAAAAATCTGAGAGACATAGGAGCATTAATGTGGAGTTTGGTAAAGCGTATGTTTTCTCCCTTATATATTTAGAAGAATTTTAAAGGCAGAACTAAATATTTAATGTGTATTGAATTTAAATGTATTACCTGAAATTTAAATATACCTGACTTTCCTTACCTCATTTTTCTTATCTGCGTTTGTGCAGAAAACTGTCTCATGTAGTTTTTAACCATAAATTTTTATAATGGTTCCTTCAACTTAGCATATAAACAAAACTGTACCTTTTTTACATACATAAACATTTTACATAAATAACTGAAACATTTCCTAATTCTTCTTCACATCCTCTAAAAATGCTGTAGTGAGACATTATCATTCTAATTAGAATGGCTAATATCAAAAAGGCTACACAATAAATTGATGGACAGGAGGCGGAGGAGAGAGCTTCTGTACATTGTGAGAAAAGGTAGTTTAAGTTAGTGTGGCCACTACAGAAAACACTATGCAAGTTCCTGAAAAGATTGAAAATAGAACGTTCATATACTGCAACATTCCCTACTCCTTCGTATATATCCAAGGAATCGAAATCAGTATGTTGAAACCAAGTCTGTAATCACTATATAAATTTTTGTCACCGCTGATAATCACTTTCAACTTTTCATTGGCTGGGAAGGAGCAGGGATTATATCCTTTTTACTAATCATCTCGTGATCTGGCTGAGCGCAACCAAGTATGGCAGCCTTACAAGCAATCCTGTGTTATCTCATTGGGGACATTGACTTAATCTTATTAATAGTATGATTGTACTATTTAAACCCATTTTAGGAATTCTAGCAGCTCCTGGAAAATCAGCTCAATTCCTTAAGCTACAGAAGGACCTACACCTGCATCAGCCTTTCTTCACCATAGCTCTGTAGGCGGAACATGCATCTTCCTACTAATCCGATTTCACACTCTAATCCAAACCAATAATTCTATCCAAATTCCTGCTTTATGCTTAGGAGCTATTATCACCCTATTTACAGCAAACCGTGCCCTTACACAAATGATATTAAAAAAAAAAAAAACTGTAGCTTTCTTAACTTCAGTCAACTAGGCTTAAATATTGCAGCACTGTTTACAATAAGCAAAAAAATGTAAACTCTGTGTCCATCAACTGAAGAATGAAGAAAATTTGTACCATGCACGCAAAAGAATAGTGATTTAAAAAATGAATCTTGTCATTTGAAAACTTAAGTGCAATTGGTGGTCATTAAGTTTAATAAAGTAAACCAGCCCCAGAAAGAAATATATCACATTATCTCATTCATATGTGGAATCACAAAAGCTGATTTCTGAGTACTGAGTACTCGGGAATATTATGGTGGTTAGTAGAAGCTAGGAAGAGGGCATTAGGCAGTGGAGTAGGAAAAGGCGAACTTGGTTTATTACATTATGCACAGAAAACAAAACAAAACAAAACAAAACAAGAAATCCAGGTATGCTGTTGCTCAGTAAAGGACTAATAAATAATAGTATTAATAATATTCATAGTAATAAAATAACTCAATATTAAAACAAGCCAACCGACTAGATTCTTAAAGTTTTAACTAAAATGAAAGACAAATGTGTGGGGAAATAGATGTATTGAATCATAAACTTTACATCATGAATTCACGTTTTTAGACATCATGTTAAAACATTAATATACAGTATTATTTTTTGAGTAGCAGCTAAAGTAAGTGTAATAAAATTATATTACAGCAGTGAAATTACAGACTTTTACATATTTTCTTTCTGTGAACATACAATATTTCCATTTATTTAAGAGAATTTGGGTCATTTCAATGCATTGATCAAATCCACTTGAAAGTATTTTTATCAATACATTTAAAATAATAATTAAAAATCACTATTTGCTGCACATATGTATGAAACAATTTCTAAGGTCAATGAATAACATTTTTAAAAAATGCATAAGGTCCTAAAAGATGGGTCTGCTGCCTGGAAAGACCCACATTTATGTGCATGTGTGTGTCTGTGTATGTGTGTGTTTGCACACATGTGTGCACATGCATATGTGGCTATGTGATTCCCCATAGTACCAGGAACATGAACCTATCTATTAATAGCATTGACTATTTGTGTAAAATACTCTTAACTTAAGTCTTCATGACATATAGAAAGTCATTTTTCTAATACTTACAAGAAATCAGCATATAGTAGCAAACATTTGCCTGACAAGTGCATGTAACATGCTTTCTAATTTCTGGGCTCGTGAGTTACAATGTCAGATTATATTCTGAAACAGCCAGAGATTAGGATCATTATCAGGTTAAGGGGACTGCGCAACAGAGTATCTTATGGGTGCCTGTTGGTCCAGCATGCACCCAGATCTCCTGAGATATCTTGGCCATGCAGTCCAAATAACTGGCATATCAATAAAAATGAGAATACTTTACGTCACACTGCTTGGAAAATTTTTAAGAAACAAAATTACATTTTAATAAAAACTTATCTTTTCTCCAGAATCACTATTTTGATTTGAAGTGGGTCATGTTAGTAATCCCACAAAATTCTATGCTATGCATTATTAGTTTTATTTTGTAAAGGAAGAAACTGATATGGCTAAACTGTAAATTTATCCACAGCTCTAGAGCGAGGAAGTTATTTCAAGCATTCTGGTGTCAGAATTATGCTCATAGAATGTAAGTTCCATTGCCTTTATTTTATATAATAAATCAAATTGTATATTTTTAAGGAGTTGAGACCTATATTCTCCATGAAGACAGAGAAAGCAACCTATTAAAAAGTATTGTTGCCTGATCTCACAGATCAGTCTTGCCTCAAAGCCTATAAACAGTGCACATAAAATAAAATGCAGTTAGCCTTATATTCTGTATGAAATGACATGATCAGATCTATCTTCCTTGTCATCTGTCAATCTTTCTTTCTCTTGAAACTTTGTTATTTTCCTCACTAACCAGATTTCGTCTTTCAAAGGCCAACTGGTAGCTCAATTAAGACACATCTACTTATGTAGACAACCCTCAATCAATTTTTTTTTTTTACTAATTAAAGGAGCTACCCTGAATAGAGTTCAAAATTATACTTTTTATGTGATCCATCAACTCTATGGTGTAACAAACTTGCATAAAATAAATTTGACTGTGTACAAGCACGTTATTAATGTACTATATAACACATAGTTTCTTCATCATACTTGCTATTGAGACTTAAGTATTTTTAGCTTTAGAGTTGACAAATGAAGTAATTAATATTTTAAATGAAACATTCATGTAGCTCAAAAAATCTGCTTACTGTGTAAATGCAGTGTTTCCTTCACTTGAAATTAATCCTATTTGATCCATCAAAATCACATACTAATATTCTGTTTTGGTTTGTGTCTTTTCTAAAAGGAGTATACAAAAGTTATCTGTATGATTTCTTAAGATTAATGCCACAATTATAAATGAAAATTATATTCTCTCCTTGAGGATTGTTAATTCATATTAAAGATAATTTTACAAGGGTAAAAATATATGAATTACAAAAAGAGAAATTCTTGTAGTACATATAGAATTTGTCAGTGAATCGATAAATATAATCTCATCTTATTTCTCTATTTCAAATTTTAAAATTACTTCTCCATTTCAAGTGTACAAATAACAGAATATGCAATAAATTAAGAACTCAAATTTCCATTTTTGAAGAATAGTGTAAATAGGAGGTAGTGAGGGCATAATCACTACACCTTTGGAACATTGGTTCCATTGTGTTCTGAGTAGCCAGCAGAGAAGCTCGGGATTAAGCTGCTGTGATTATTAAACTAAGAAGATAATGTGAATTGCATTCCCTCAGTAATCTTTGTGCATTACACATCGCTTCTTTGTAGTTATGAGAACAGCCAAAGCTGAAAAAGCAAAACGAGATTATAGCTCTGGCTTTAAAGACCTTGGAGAGAGCAAAATTCTTTTGAAGTCTAGGAACGACCATTTTATCGCTAAAAATACCTCCTAGTTGTAGTTAGAAATTACCCAAGTGCCTTCTTTGTTCTTATCAGCTCATGATTCATAAGTATCTCTTTCCAGAAGAGAAATTTTCCGAATAAGAACAGTAAAATAACACATATAACTACTTGTCCCAGAATTTAGACTTAGTTTTGTTAGATTGCTCCTATTTTTATTTTTAAAAAAAGAAAATGATATTATTATGTTCTGATTTTATACTACTTACAAAGTGATATTCTCTGTTTCCAATCCCCAAATTTTAGTCTTTAAAAAGTCAAATAGTAATCAGTGCTGGTGAAGTTGTGGGGAGAAAGGAACCCTCCTGCAGTGCTGGTGGGAATGTAAATTCGTACAACCACTTTGGAAAGCAGTATGGAGATCTCTCAGAAGACTAGAAATAAATATCCCCTTCTATCCAGGGACACCCCTCCTAGGAATATATCCAAAAGAGGCCAAAACAACACATAACAGAGACATATGTATACCCATGTTCATAGCTGCACAACTAACAATAGGTAAAATATGAAAGTCACCAAAATACCCATCAACAGACCAATGGATACACATGTGGTATTTATACACAATGGAATATTATACATCTATAAAGTCCAACAGCATGGGGGCCTTTATGGGCAAATGAAAGAAACTTGAGACCATCATGCTTAGTGAAGTGAGTCAGAAGCAGAAAGTGAAACATTGAATGGTCTCTCTGATATGAGAGACCCAGATCACAACTCTTATGGAACTTAAAACGAAAAACAAAGGGAAACAGGGGGATAGGGGAAGGGAGGGTGGGGTGGGTATGGGGAGGACAAAAGGAGAGTGGGAAAGTCTTTGTCATCTTGACAAGATACATATAAGCACAAAATGCTCAACTTCATTGTATAACTTAAATCTTGCTTTAATATATATCAATAAAAATGGGGAAAAGTTAATAACAATTTTCAAACTGAAAGGTAGGAAGAAAAAGAAATTCTAAGGAATATACACAACTTTGTACATGCCATATTTTCTTTAACATATTTCAACAGAAATATGCAGTTTAGATATGAATTATTCTGACTAGTTCTGGATTTTGAAGGGGTACTAACAAAATTCAATAATGACCTCCACATTATATTACCGAACAAAGCTGCAGAGGTTCCATCACTTTAAATTTAAGAGAATCAATATCATTAGATCAAAC
Organism: Ctenodactylus gundi; assembly: GCA_004027205.1. Classification (NCBI taxonomy): domain Eukaryota; kingdom Metazoa; phylum Chordata; class Mammalia; order Rodentia; family Ctenodactylidae; genus Ctenodactylus; species Ctenodactylus gundi. The sequence goes on from PVKB01004563.1 coordinate 56,522, forward strand.
AACTAAGTTCATCATGCTGTCTTTTTGGCAGGTGTTGTGAGTTGGATACCAAATAATGGAAGATTATGCACATGTTTCAAAATCATTCTCAGATTAAATTCCCAGTTCATATTTCTGGATGTTCCAGATGACTATATGGGTACACATTTAGGTATACAAGCAGTTAGGTTACCGGAAGATTTGCATTATATTACAGATGCATTTGAAATGCAATGTAATGAAATCTGCACAGCAATGCTCAAATAAAGCACAATAAATTGGCACCTTCAAATCTTCCCCACAAGTGTTTTATGTACATATGCAAATAGCGTAGAAAACTATTTTAATCTGTGATTTATTTACCAAAATAGTTATGATTTGCATATTTTTAAAAATGCATACCGGCTTCTAAGGACTTATTGTGATTTACAGGGGGGTCATGCAGACAGCATATGAAGGATGTTTGTATGTGGTTTAAGTCTCCATGTTAAAGTTGAAAAACTTCAGTAATATTTACGTATTTTTATTGTTCCAGTTTGTATTTGATTGTTAAAAAGATTGATGCTTTTGTGATCTACTAGCCCAAATAATATGGATGTGAGACCGAACATGATATAAATTCCTGTCTTAGCTCAAGCTGCTGCAGCAAATTATCAACAAACTCAGTGACTTAAGCAACAGCAGTTTTTTTTTCTTACAGTTTTCATGTTGGAAGTCCCAGTTCTGGTGCCATTTTTATGAAGTCTCTCTCCATCCCGTGGCAGTATACTAAAAACCCAACATAAGGTATACTTTTGTAATGTTATACTTTTCTGTAACCTCATATTGATGTTAACTTTCTCTAGCCAGGCTGAGAAATAGTATAACTCAGACTGCCAACATACTAAAGTGACTCCATTTTGTGGTGATTACGCTATTTAGGTTATGTGTTTGCTGTGCAAGTTAGAGTTTATTGCACAAGTTGAAATTGACCTTATAAGTCAGTTTGCTGGGAGTTCATCTCGTGAGGCCCCGCCTGCCTTGTCTTGGGTCCTTGCTTGTGAGCTTATCGGGATGTCTCTGTATTCTTAGGGCAGCCTGCTGAGAGTCACATATTTTGCGAGCATTGCATATTTTGTGAAAATCACAAAGAATCACAAGAATCACGTATTTTGCGAGATTCACGTTATTTCATGCCAGGAACAGCCTGCCAAAAATAACAGCTAGGTGTCAGGTTATAACTGGTCTCTATGTAGTAATGTTGCCTTGATGTAGAATTCTCAATATAATGTTCCTGTAAAGCTTGCTCGTGGCTGCTGTGGTTGTTATTACAACCAACAGTGACGCTGTCCCTGGACTCTGGGTGTGAGTCCAGGGACAGTCTCAATGTTGGTTGTAATAACATCATGGCCAAAAAAAAAAAAAAATTACCTTGCCCTAATTGGCATTTAATGGTCTCTTAATTTTGTCCTATAACATTCACCTTGCAGATGTTAGATGTCTCACTGGGTTTTCACATAGCCTTTCTCAGTTTGAAACACACAGAGAAAGTAAACCCAGTCTGATGTCTGTTTCTTTTAGTATTTTAATCCAATTAGATCAGGAATTCTGACTTCTAACTCCACCTCTACTTGCAACCTCATTTAACCTCAGTGACTGCCTATCACCAATAACAGGCACTTGAGAGCTATAAGAGTCGGCCAGACACAGACATTCAGTATATAACAGAGTACATAAGTTTTAGTATATTAGGTACACAGGAATTACATTTGAAAAACTCAGGTTATATGTGAAACAAGCACAACATGGAATAAGAGGGCTTTCTGTGTAATTTAAGAAAATATTAGCTATGGTAATACTTGGTCATTTCAGCAATTCCTTTGCCACTGAAAATACATCGTATATCCAGCATAGTTGACTTTATTTTCTATTTAAATAATTGCTGAAGTACATTAAAAATCTATTACTGGCTTTAAAAAATCTAGTCATTGACTTTACAAAATTTTAAGTTATTTACATTTACCATTTCAAGGAAAAATTATTTAAGCATTACTTGTTCCTAATCTGTTGCTTTATCCCAGCATGTGTTCGCAATATTGTTTTTAATTGTATTCACCAGATTATATCAGATGTTTAGATCAGAAATATCCAGTGTAACTTACTTTAATGATGACTGTTTTCTAAATCTTTGGTATCCAGTTCAAGTTCCACCTGTCACATGCAACTTGTAAGCCTTTGTACAACAGCAAGCATGACTATGAAGCGGTAGTGCTGGCATATTGCCACTGTGATTTATTTGAATTTGAATTCATGTAGCCACCTGTGGATAGTGTCTGCTATGTATGCAGCGCAGTTTTGCATAATAATCCTCATCCATGTTTGAATGCTTACGAATTGCGTTTTTCATATCCAACATTTAAATGAAGGAAAAGAATATTATTAAAATAGAAATATAAACTTCAAAATCCTGTTTCCTGATGAATGTTCCTGAATTTACTAATCATATAATTAGAATTGAGTTGAATTAGAGATGAATGGTACATTAGATTTTTCTCACCTACACAGTAAATAATTAAATGTAACAATTCCTTTTTGTCATTACATATTTATAATTATGCAACTATCAATATATGTATTTTTGTTATAATAAATTAAAATACATCATTCTGAAAACTATACACAATTTTATGTGCCTGAATGTTTTGCTCACAATATAGTGATATCTGATATCATAGATATAAAAAATAAAGAGTTATTTATAAATAGCAAATATTAGTAGGATATAGCTTCTGAAAGGTGACAAGGTAGTAACTTTTGGGGGGTTATATAGCAAAGGTTTCCACTCCTTTTACCCAGAATTCTCTTTGTTATAGGAGAAAGAATGAGTTCTTGCAAGCATATTCTCTGCTTGGTTTGCAAAATGTAAAGGTTTATAACTAATTATGGCCAATGAGCCATGTATGGAAATGACACAAGCAAATTATAAGCCATCACTTAAAGCAGCAGATTGTCCTTCAAACACTTTACCTTACAAGATGGAAGGCAGAGCAAGTATGACAGAAGACAGAATAGGTGAAGGTAGTAAGGGGTGTTTCAGGTGACAAAACAAGAGCTCTGACATTGGAAGAGACAGAACTTTCTACCAATTGTAGAACATTAAATCTTTTCTCCCAAATTGCACAAGAAGTAAATGTCTAAATCATACTGAAATTCTTTTTACAGAAATTTAAGTTGCACTTAATTAATACATGATCTGTACACTTGACAAGATGGTGTTGAAAATATTTATAAAATTGACAGCTTAGCTCTTCATATATATATATATATATATATATATATATATATATATATATAGCAAAATAGAAATTTTCTAAGCTTTCTTAGGAATATATTAATACATGGCAAATCATCAAAGATAGCTTAAAAGACAGGATCAGAGCTTCTTGAGTTTGTGGTCTTCAAAACAGTTGAGAAAACGAAAATCATTTGTGATCCTTGATGCATATTAGGCAACTTTCCATTGCTATGTCAAAATGTTCTATCACAAAACAGAAAGAACATTGATAGGGGTTCACATTTTCAGAGATTTCAGGCTCTGATTGTCTGATTTCATCACTGTGGGCTGGAAATGAGGCCTAATATCATGGCTGAAGGCTGTGGCTAAGCAGGGCAGCTCACTTCTAGGGAGCCAGGAAGAAAGAGAGGAGAAAGGGCCCCTGAGGGAGGCACTAGAGATGAGTACTTGCCACCATGTCCCCAACAGGCTTTGCCTGTACCTACCTAGAAAGCAGTTCCTATCACCTCCCACGAATGTCATCAAATTTTGAATTCACCAATGAATTAAAACATGGAGAAAATATGTATTTTGGTTTACTATTTTAAAATTTTTGCTTTGTTTTTTTCAATGATTTTCACTCTGTAATCCAGGCTGGCTCTAAAATCACTGTGTAACCTGGACTAGCCATAGACACACAGCTTTTCTTCTGCCACAGCCACCTGAGTACTGAAATTACAGATGTCTGCCACCATGCCTGGCTTGGGTGGTGTTGGTGAATTGAATACAGGGATTTGCCATGTAAATCAAGCATATTCAGCTCTAGTCAAAACCCCCAGCCCGATTTTGAAGTTCTAAGCCATTACTGGCTTCCTCCAAGGCAGAAACAACAAGCTTTGGTAGAGAAAAGTTGCTTACTTCATGGCAGCCAGCAAGCAAGAGAAAAAAAAAGAGAGAGAGAAACAGAGAAGAGGACTATTCCCATCACTGCAGTGGCTTACTACAACCAGGCCCCACCTCTTAAAAGCACCTGTAGTCACCACATCATCAATGAGGTCATCACTGGAGAGTACACTGTCCTAGTGGTCCATGCACCTTCCAAAAGCCCCACTTTTAAATATTACATTTCTGGGTTTCCTGTTAGATCTAGGTCATAATAAAAAGTAAATTCTGTTTTTTTTTTTTCTTTAACTTTCATTTCTTGCTTTCCTAATGTATGTGTTCCTCATAAACTAAAACTGATCTGAAGATACTTCGGAAACCAACTTTTAAAGCTTTATGTCTTAGCCAGAAGGTGCTGTCTGTCTTAGTACCACTGAATCTCTGGGTATGCATGGTTAAACGACCTTCTTGCTAAGTTGTTCTTTTTTCTTTAGGACATAACCATAACCATTTTTATCTATATTTTGTATCGTTTATTAAATTCAATAAATTAGTTGACTATGATACATTTTTCAAGTGCACTCAAGAAATAAAAGAAAAGCATAATCATTTAACTTTGTATACTTTCATAGTTTTTATTCAGCAACATATGTTCAAACAAGATTGAATATAAATCGAAGTCATGATTGCTGTACTTTTTACTTGGTATATAGATAAAAAATGTTTAAACATGTATTATAGGTCTTAAAAAGAATTGAAGGCATATAGTTCTACAGACATTAACCAAAAATTGTAGAGCTGTTCATTGTTTGCTATTGCTAGAGAGGGCATTATTAACTGATGGTAAAACTGCCTTTGGGTACAATGAACATGAAATGAAGACATTCCTAAAGGATCGCTTTGTTTTTAGTATAGGTTTTTCTTCTCAAAGGAAATTAAGCATTTCCTTGAGAGAGGCTATAATAAAAGATATCAAAATTAATTGGAAAATTAAAAAGAGAAACAGAGAGTATTTAACATCTGGATGATAATCAATAGCTAAAAATAAACAGAAAAATTAATCATAAGTCATAGCAGACTAGTATAAGTGCCTCTTTCATAAAAACTCTAAGCCTAGATGTTGAGCTTACTATGTTCATTAGGTCTGCTGTTATATTTTTCTCTATTATTCTTTACATAAATTAGAATGAATATGCATAATTACCTCCATATGGAATATCCACAAGAGTACCTTTTAAAAATTCCTATAATAGTATCAGTGAACTACAGTTCTATATATTGAAATATATCCAAATTAATGGATAATGGGCAATATTAGCGCACACAGATAGTGCATACGATAGTTCATGGGTCCTGCACTAGTAACAGAAAACTGTGCTAAATGGATTTTCACTAATTACATAAAGACTGAGAAGTTGAAACTTATTACCGCTTTTTTATATATAAGGAGAAAGCATACATCCTCGTTGCTTTACTTCTTAACATACAGCAAAAACAAACTAACAAAATAAAATTCACTGCATTGTGTGCTTTTTGCCAAGCATGAAAAACCTTCAGTTTGCTAATTTTTTTTTGCCAAAGTGGTCTCAAATATTGTTATCCATCATATGATTTTTAAAAATCCACAGATCACTGCAGCTTTATTGATACTTGAAAAATATAATTAAGTTATAATCTAAAGGTTCAGGCTACTATATTAGTGGTTCTTGATTGGCCAGTACCTCATGTTCATTTGAATATGTTATTGGAAGCACATTTAAATAGGAAGGAAACTGGAAACTGTGATTCAGATCACAGACTTGCACAAATGTAGTAAGATTAGATTGCGTGATTTAAAGTTCTTTTTCCAGCATAACATTACTACAGCCAAAGGTCAAGAAAAATTAATTTGTCATAGCTGTGGCATTTGTAGAGTTCTTGCCTGTTTCACAGAAAACCTGCTTAATTAAAACTTGTAAGTCCATGTAAGATATAATTCTCAGGCTCAAGAAAAAAACAATTAAAGTTAGGAATAACCCACAAATAATATAGGATCATTGCCCATGGATTGAGGATAACATTTTGCAAGGCTCTTTTTGCTTGCACTAAGTTAGGTGGGTTTTATATCCAAAGATTTGAAGGACTTTATAGGCATTTACTACTTCACTCATCAAGTATAAATTGAATCCTTAAAATAGATCAGTAGTGCTATTTCTATTTAAAAAAATCAAAGCTAACTCACAGGAAAGCAGAGATCAGCTGTATTGGAATGTGAAATAATGACTCTGCATGTAAATAGCAGTTAAAAAACACAAGTTACTTTAACTTCATTTGAAAATGTCCTGAGCATACCATCAGATAATCTAAAACACCTATATTCATATATTTATGTTATTTTGATTAGTAATAAAATGTTATAATTACCAACAAAATTTCTGAAAAGTCCAAAGCTTAAAAAATTGTATGAAATTATAAGAATAATTGATTAAAAATTTATTAATAGGAAATAAAGAGGCTTTATAATAAAAGAGCCTTTAATTTATTTTGAGTTATTGCTAACAGGCTACAGAGATGTTTTGAAGCCTTTGACAAGAAGTTGGAAAGGGAAATTGGAAAAAAAAATGACCAGGACAAGATATGTATACGCACCATTCTCCAAGGTGAATGTAGTTCTTATGCGTCACAAGCACAAACAAAAAGAATAGATATGGAACAAAATATAAATTCCACTCACACGCAAGCCATTAATTCCACACTTTTTATTTTATAAATTCCCTTAAGAATTTAAATCTAGTTCTATTTTCATAAAATTCAATATTCAGTAACTGCAAAAAAGATCAACTTACAAATAAGCAAGCTCTGTGTTCTGAAAAATGTTCAAATCATTTATTCTTCAAACAATGTAAAAAGTGACCTTGACATAGTTTCTTACTGGGAAAGTTATTTTATGATTATATCAAAAGATTAAGCATACCGTTTCAAACATACATTTCATGCAAAAGTTTTTCTCATGAAATGATTGTGTGTTATGTAAGCATATTTTTGTTAAATATAATAATCCTCAAAGTCTCTGATTAGTTATCAGCATTTTTTGAAAGAAGAAAAGAGATTAAGTTTGGTAGACAAATCTCAATTTACTTCTTTGCTTCTTTTTAGGTGAATAACAGAAATGACAATTTCTGGTAATGCCTACTGTTGAACTCACTGCATTAAAAACATATACTGCTCATACAGGTTTATTTTAAATTATGTCTTTTCATTAAATTTTATCTCAAACTTTAGAGTAAACATCAACCAACCAAAAAGTGAACATATATACATCTAATTGTTTACCTGTAATGTAAATATACAGAAAACACAAATGCCAGAGAAAGGAACCATGTTATTATAATGTAAGAAAATATGAGCTTACTAATTCAATACAAGTTGTCAAGCAATTTAAATCTTATTGTTACAAATTTTATTTTTTAGTCTCACATTATATACTATGTCACATCTGATAAAATGGAATTTCAGTGAGTTGGTCATAAAAAATAAGAAATATGACCTTTTGTGTATATTTCTCATGATGAGCTATTAGAAAAAGTCAGAAAGAGAGGAAAATGCATGAAATAATAATGCAGGTAGAATGCAGGTGGCATTTGATATATTCTGAAGGTCATTAGAGTTCAAGGAGCCAAAGGAAAAAAAATTCGGGCATGCTGTTGACTTTCAGATTGTGCCTGTTCCACTTAGTGATAGCTACTGTGGTTGGGACCTGGATTATCCCTCAAAAGTCTCATGTATTTGGATGTAGCAGAGTACCCGAGGAATCTGTGCTATTTGGGAGGTGGGGCCTCATTGGGAGGAGAGGATGTTTGGGGCTTGTCCTAGAGGGATTCTGGCAACTTGCTGAGATTGAGGCACATGCAGGACAGAGGTTTCAAGTATGTGCTGTTGACTTGTGGACCAGGAAGTCGTGAAGAGCACTCACCACCGGTGAGGGACCCAAATGGCTTCAACTAAAGAAAGGAAGAAAGAAGAAACATTATTACAGCCTCCCTCACCCAAGGAAAGCTTTGCGCTCTCCTGCGTCTCCATACCAACTTGATCCTCAAGTCACTCGGCGTCCGTCTGCAGTGCCATGAGCAGCTGCCCAGCCTCTGCCATGTTCTTCCATAGTTTCCATCTGTCCATGAATGTACTGGGTGAGACGCTCTGAAACTGTGAGCTAAATAAGTCTTTCTTCCTAGCCATGGGAAAGTAACTCAGGTAGCAATGGATGACAGGTGCCTGATATATTTCTCTACGATGTTCTTATCTTCTTTAAGGTCAGGGGATCAGAGATCATGTTAATCTCTCCACCTTTTCACTTCCTGAATGAAACAGCTTTTAATAATGACAGTAATTACAGAAAAACTAAAAAAAAAATAGTTTGGATTTTAGATTAGATGTTTCCCCCATTTTATTGATATGTATAAGTGCAAAATTTAAGGTTTACGTTGGTTTGGGGCATTTTGTGCATATACATATCTTGTCAAGGCAACAAGACCTTCTCTGCTTTCCTTTCGATGCACCCCCTACCCACTTCCATAACCCACCCCTTGACCCCCACTCCCCATTCCCTTTATTTTTCACTTTAAATTCTGTGAGATAATTGTGATCTGGGATCTGGGTCTCAAATCAGAGAAACCATTCGTTTTTTCACTTTCTGCTCATGACTTACTTCACTAAGCATGATGGTCTCAAGTTTCCTCAATTTGCTTACAAAAGTCTCCAAGCTGTCAGACTTTACAGATGCATAGTATTCCATTGTGTATAAATACCACAGTTTGTGTATCCACTGGTCTGTCGATGGGTATTTTGGTGTCTTCCATATTTTAGCTATTGTTAGTTGTGCTGCTATGAACATGGGTGTACATGTATCTCTGTTATGTGTTGATTTTAACTCTTTTGGGAGTATTCCCAGGAGACGTATCACTGGATCAAAGGGGATATTTATTTCTAATCTTTTAAGAAACATCCATACTGCTTTCCATAGTGGTTGTACGAATTTACATTCCCACCAGCAGTGCAGGAGGGTTCTTTTCTCCCCACAGCCACTCCAGCAATGATTGCTATTTGAGTTGTTGATATAGGCCAATCTCTCTGGAGTTAGATGGCATTAGATTAGATTTTAAGGCATTGTCTTAGATACTTTCTCATTGCTGTGAAAGAATACCCAATGCCCACAAATGAAGGGAGGAAACATTTATTTAAGTCACAGCTTCAGAAGTCTTACTCAGTCCATTCACAGGCAAAGGCGGAAACTCATGGCAAGAGGGGTCTGGTAGAGAACGCTGTTCACAGCATGACCGGCAGGAGGCCATGTGAGTGAGGAGCGAGTGATGCAAAGGCCAGAAGTCTCCCAGGAGGAAGCGCTAATAACAATTCGTCTTTCTCCCTTATATTGGTTCAACCTGCCCGTTGGGTAGCTTACAAGTCAATCACACACACCTGAAAGCTCCTCCTCCCTGGCTGTTTCCTAACCTCAACCAATTGACATAATCCCTATAGGTCAGATCTCAAACACCCACGCCTTCTATCCAGTACCCATCACCCAGAGCACACAATTCTACAGGTGTCCCACTATATCCACATGCATGAGGCCGTTGGGGGATATTCCAGATCCAAGACATAACAATCATCAGTATCTCCATTGTAAATTTTAAAAAGGACATTTACAACTAATGTGAAATAGTTCCTTAAGTTATCATCTGTGGAAGTTTGTAATCAAGTGCATGCTACAGTAATATCTTAAACGATTTTTTTTTTTTACTTCGTGAAATACTGAAAATAAAGAGTATATGAAAACCAAGACAAAGCTGGAACTAAACCCACTCAGCTATCTGAGGAAGAAAAGTCTCAGGTGATGTAAAATTCTGAGGCCAGAGTTCACATAAGAGACTATAAAATCATTTTGCTATAAACATTTTCCTCTATACACACATGACTGACAAATTTGAAAACTAAAGCCAGAGACTAAATTCAGATGGTGTATTTCGATATGCAAATTGAATTACCAGGTTTTCTTTATAAATGAAGCTGTAAAAATCAATTACAATTTTCTGGGATCCTAACCACTAAGGAAGGTATATGTTTATAAGACTGATATGATAAAGATTTTGATATGATAAAGATTTTGAAATGTGTCTTTCTTCAAAATAATGCATAATTCTACTACAATTTGTCAGATTTTTTGATTGGTTTCATAAACATACTTGTTACAAGACGTTGAATAGAACTTTATTTGATCTTGGAGTGTCCACAGATCTAGAATTTCAAGATTCAGTTAGTAATACAAATTTCAGTCATTTAGGATTGAGCCTTACAGAAAATTCAGCTTGGTAGTTTTGCTAACATTGCAATGATAGGTTCCTCTTTGTACTTTTAAGATTTATTTAGTTTTAATTTATTTTCTTATTCATTTAATTTATGAGATAAGGTCCCTTCTGTAGCCTGCACCAGTTCTGAACTCATTATGTAGCCCAGGCTGGCCTCAGACTCACATTGATCCTAAGTGCTGGCATTAGAGGTGTGGGCCATCGTGACTGGCTTTATGTGGTGCTGGGGAACTGAACACAGGACCTTGTCCTTGGTAGGCAAGTGCTTTAACCTCTGTGCCATTCCTCCAATACCTGTACTTTTTAAAGATTTAAACAAGATATCATCTGGGTTAGATAAATCTGCCTACTAGAATTTTTAAAATGTAGAAGATAAATAAATAGACTTTGATATGTCCATAAATAGGTGTACAAATTAGTTGTTTTTAACTTGAAAAAGAGAGCTCTGGGTTCAAGAAAGTCAAGATAAGTATATTTCAATAAAAAAAAAACTCTGCAGAAGGCAAATATTTCCAACAAAATAACTAAGAGAGAAATAAATTAAAGTTATAGTTGAAACATAAGTAACTAAAGCTTATTTTCTTTTTTCAGGGTCAGAGAATGAGATAAAATCAAAGAAAACGACAAGTGATAATGGTGGCAAAGTGACTCAAGATGGGAGGGACATAAAAAGAATGGAACAATGATGGTCTAATTAAGCCTCGTAGCTGCAGCTCAATAGAACACGCATGACACGATCCAGGGCTAGCTGTGATAATTATTTTATGTGTCTTGGAAGCATATGGCACCCTGAAATGATGGGTCCACATATGCTGTTGTGTAATGAGCTTTCTCACTGAGCTTCTGTAGACTAGTTATTCAAGTGTGGCATGGAGCATGACACCACCTGTCATTTCTCTAACTGGGACATAGCCTGTAAACTTAGTGTCCTGCACATTGATGCAGAGAAGGTGCTTACGGCTAGCACTGAACAATCGTCACGAAGAATGTCATCCTGTAGCATTATGTGCTGGTGGCTTTGTCAGTGCGCAGAATTTAAAGGTGATAAAGCCACCTGTATCATGAAGATCTGAGTAGAGGTCTGTGAATAGGTGTAAGAATTTAGCTATTGTATGGTTTTAAAAAAAGGTGATGTGAAAAAATTTCGAACAATGATTTGTCATTTCTGTATTCATTTCTTAGTGACTTGATCCTGTTTTTTTTTTTTTTTTCTGGACAGTCTGTGACAATTTGAGTTTCTCTCCAAGTCATTGTTCTTGAGGAAAAATGTAGACAAATGTGGTAATGAAGCATTGGTTTATTTAAATAACCATATTTACGTTAATAGCTCTTCATAACATTCCAGAGGAAAGTTAAGTGTCTTCTTTTTGAGAAAAGACAATGTTATATTCTACCTTGTGATCTTTGAATATATTTGGAAATATGACATGTTTTACATGCAAATTAAAATAGGACATAGACACTTTATTAACGGATAATATTCATGTATTTCATGTATTCAAAAGACATAAACCTTGGGTCTGTTTTTGCTGCTAAAAGCTTAAAATATATTTTCAACTTTTAAACATTGAACAAACAGTACCTGTGATATGTACAAGTTTCTTTTTAAAATAATTACCTTAATATTTCTCTTTTTTTGCACTTGTTTTTTGACTGAGAAAGACCTGTTCAGATAATATATAAAACAAAAGGGTTAACTTAGTCCATGTATGTAAGTACATAAGCTTTCTACCTAATTTTTGTAACCTTTAAAAAGATCAAAGGCTAATCAATAGCAGACCACTAGTTAGATATACATGATCGCAGATAATCAATATATAAAATCTACCAAAACTTTGATTTACATTCCAATATAATTTTGTACAAGTACACTACACACATTCATATATAAACATTTCTTCAAATGCTGTTTTATCGGGGCCACATTGTTTGTTTAATTTTAAATAAGGATATCTTAGCTTTTATTAAATATTCTTCATACTGGCTATATAAACATATATGGTTTAATTTTATAAAATGTCTTCAGAGTTTTACTTTGGTTTTATTCATAAAGAAATCATTGATACAAACAGGCAGGAAGTACGTTGTTACGCACTATTGTGCTTTGGAAATACCCTGATTCAGGGCTGAGTGTAATGTTGAACGATATGTCGTTATCATTCGGATAGCCTCAGTCTCCATCTTCCCAATTAATTCAAGAGACAAGATCTTTAAACTGGAAACATTTTCCAGGTTTTTTTTTTTTTCGGATAGCCCAAGAGCAGACATTATCCTCATATCTGAAAGTTTTCCATTTATTGGAAAATAATTACTACAGAGAAACTTGGATGAGTTTTTATTTTCAGAGGATGGAGAGATGATAGCCTCAGGTTTGTTTGTTTGTTTGTTTTTTTCTTTCTTTTTGGATTTCTGAACTGTTTCCTGCAGAATCTGCTCCATTCTACTACATTTCATCTCTGATTAATATCAATTGTTTCGTAATGTATAAGAAGCTATGGTAGATAAATACTGCCTGTTTTCTTTTCCAGGGAAAATTAGTATGAAATGAATATGCTTTCTTTCATATTTGCAACTGATGCTCACTGAATCCTTTTCTTCCTGAATGTGCTACATTTCCCTCCTGCTGTGTCCCACCTCTGATAATCTCTGTAGTGTGCCTGGAAAGGCTAGGTCTCTGCTGTAGGCTTTTTACATCCCTGGTCAGATCACCTCCAAGTCCCACCTCTGTTTTACCTGTGTACTATCAGGAACACATAGGGAATGTTGAAGCCCTATTTTGGTAGATTTTCTGGTACAAATGTGTCTGTATCTGTTAGCATTGAGTAATGATGGTTCTTCTTGTTCATAAGGGTTGTTCTGAATTACAAGGCCCCGATTCCCAAGGGGTTGGTGTTGATAGAAGTTCGTTGTTGTTGTTGTTTTAAGGAAGGGTCTTACTCTATAGTTCAAGCTGGTCCTGAATTCATTATGTAACCCAGGCTGACTTGGAACTCACGGACATCTTCCTGCCTCAGCCTCCCAAGTGATAAAATTATAGGCATGCACCACCACACCTAGCTTATGTAGTGCTGAGTAATTGTACCCAGGGCCTTGCACTTGCCAGCAAGTGCCTTTTAATGACTGATTCTTCAAAATACCAGTTTCATAAAATGTTTACATACACATATCTGGAACCACACGCCCTTAGTGAAATATATCAATTTATAGTCGACAAATGGAGTCTATTCTGTGGTCCACTTCAACCTGGTGGCTTCCTGACAGCTTCATCCTGGACATCATACCAGCAAGTTCTAATATTGGATTATTCTCTTTTGAAGTCGCTCATACTGTCTTGGAAAACCATTTACTATGAAGGAAGAGGGTTCTGTGTAACTAAGTAGAAGATACCACAAGGAAAGATTCACATGAAAAAGACCTGAGGACTTCAAGTCAGGTACTTCCAAATACCAGAAATTAAACTGAACAAGTCTTTATAGAATTTTAATTTAAGACTGTACAGGTGTCTCCAAGAACGCTTGCCCAGTGGAGAAAAGGAAAGCTATTTCTACTATTGTTGTGTTTTGGATCCAGAGTGTCCCCAGAAACCTCATGTACCCACAGATACTGTGTATGATAGGGAGGTAGGGTGTGGATGAAAGGGGCAGATGCTTGGGGCTTGACCTGGAGGGGTGTGTTCTGGGTTTGCCCTTTCTTCCAGACTTTTCTGCTCTGCCACGCCATCAGGAGCCCTGTCACTGGATTCTGCCCAGCTCCACTGTGGGGTTGTACAGTTTTCTAGCCACCAACCAGGGAATTGACTATGACCTTCTGAAACTGCGAGCTAAAATAAATCTTTCCTCCCTAAAGCTGTGGATGCTGGGTATTTTGTTCCAGCAATGGAAAATTTAAAAAAGATAACTTTTATATGCCCAAATTCCTGATTTGCAAAATATCTGACCATGTTTAGTTTTGTTTTATCTTATGAAGTTGTGAAGTAAATAATTTCACAGCCGTAGATAAGCCCAGCAGCTCATTTCCGTTTTACTGTTAGCTGTCCAGATGATTACTTGGCACAGAGGCTCAAATGTACTGAATAAGAACTCACTGAAATTTAATGTTAGCTTGCTTGTGCTGCTTTAAGTAAGAATTTCTATTTTAGAAATGAGGACTTAAGAAAATAGCTTGTATTCTCAGCGGATTATTTAGAATTACTATAAATATTACCATTCTTATTTCTACCACTTTTTCCCTATGATCTGAATATTTTTCCTGTTGGGGAAAAGTTTCACAAAGTGACCTGTGCAATACTCTGTAGTACTACCAATCACCATTCCCAGAATGCATTGTCTCCAGGATGTTTGCCTCAACTAGACATTCACAAATAGATCTATCATTTTGTCATGCAGTTTCTGCACCATGTCACTATGTGATGTGAAAATGGGTATCATGTTTACATCCACGCTGCCTAGTCTTCTTTCCTCCAAAATAATTTTTGATCTAAGATGATCTATTTTGTAGTTTCTCATCAGTAATCAAACTCTGTGAAATGATCATATAGAAGAAGAATTGACAAAGTTGCTTTAATGAGGAACTCAAAATTATGTACAGTATTTGTAATTGCAGACAACATAGTTACATTTCTCCCTTAGTGGAAGAAATTTAATGTCATGAACTTTCCCACAGTTTAGCAGCTGGTCACTCCTGTGATCTTAGCTTTTATGTGTCTCTGGTAGATTGGATATTTGGGTTCTCCTCAGCTGAAATGTATTTTATGAACTGAAAGTTCATCCTAGTGATATTTTAAATAATAAATTTTCTTATTATTATAAACAGACCATTCATAAGCCAGTCTTTCAAATATTGATTATATAATAACAGATATCAATTAATATCAATTTTCCAATTATTCTGTTCATTTTTTTAATAAGAGCATGTTAACATGTGGTACAAATGCCCCATAATTCAGAGATTTCTCTAGGTAAGTCTTTGCCAAAATCCTTTCCATTTTTTTTATTCATCGTTTCTTTTACTGGGTTTGACAAATTGGCAAGCCATTTGCAATTCTCTATTTACCACATACCTCTCTCTCTCTCTCTCTCTCTCTCTCTCTCTCTCTCTCTCTCTCTCTCTGTGTGTGTGTGTGTGTGTGTGTGTGTGTGTTTATGTGTGTGTTGTACTAGACCTTGAGTCCCTGTTGCCTTGCACTGAGCTACAATCCCAGCTTATTTTTACCCAGGTTAGAATCACACTTAAATTCTCCTATTTCAGCCCCCTAGAGTGTTGGGATGCCAGAATGGTACCACCGGATCCAGATTCTGTAATTACATGTTACCTTTCTTGAAGCATAAAACATAGGAACAGATGCAGTGTGCAACATGTTTTTATTAGCACCATTTTTTTCTGAGCCCCCTGTACCAGGAACATTCTTGAATTGAGCTGCATTTTTAGGGATGTGCCATGTCAACCTCACAGTCACGTTCTACTTTAGTCCATCTGTGACCATGAGCTAAGTGGAGCCTTTTACCATCTCCGTCACCTTGCTACAAAGACCCTGCCTTGGCAACACAGAGATGAGCTGGAGATGAGGCAGCCATTGCACCATAGTGAATTTCTTACCAGACCACTTAAATCACTCCACTTTCTTTATTCTCTGATTCAGCTATGCCATATGGTTCACATACTATCTTTGATGTGTATTCTTTATTTTAATTAATTTCTACTAATTATCTATTTTATCCCTTGATGCTCCATGTTTAACAGAACCAAATTCTGAGGACAACATTCCATCACCAAATATTCTACTATAATAAGATACAGGCATTTATCAGAGGCTATTTTTCAAATACTTTGTAAGTTCTTTTGGCAAAATCGTTGCTTTTTTCAGATTTTTTTTAGATTTATTTATTTATTTTTCTTTTTGGTGAGCCTTAGCATATACTAGACTTGGGCCCTTGAAATTGCTCCTCCAAAAGACGTACTTATTTTGAGACTGTAAAAATTGGCTCTCTCACATATTAAAGGGATAGGATATGTAACTTTCAACCTGTATGTTTCCCAGAATGCATTCTTGCACTGGACTTTACTGAGATCCGGAAGCCTTCCTTCCCACTCAGCAAATGTTTGGGCAATATTTCAAAGTGTTATGTATGTACAATGCCTCTAAAATGCTGAGAGTTACCAAACACCATAAGTTTTACTCAGCAGTAGTATATGTGGAGTGTATTACTAATTTCCTTTTTGTTATTTTTGGAGAAACTTTTATTTCACTATCAATTTTAGTAGATGATTCAAACCTTCAGTGACATATTGGAACTAGAATCTTCACTGTGTAGTGTACACTTTTAAAATAAGATCTCCAGCGTACCAGCCATCTGGAACCTCTTTCAACACTGCCAGTAGTGTCGTGGCTAAAGAGAAGCCAGCAACACACTCTAATTTGTCTTACTGGTTTGTGGAGATTAATTTGTCTGGTCAGAAATAAAACAAAAATTTTAACAGGACTATCATTAGGAAGTAAATGTGTACTTCATCTTTGAATTTTTTGTATTTTTCAACTAAACTTTTATGCAAATGTACTTTTCAATATGCAACAATATGAGCAGATATAAAAAATTAACAACTTGCTTATGACAGTTACTTATACAAAGAAATCCCATGGGTTTACTCTCCTGTGGGTTGACATAAAAGTAACAAAATCAGAGTATTTTTTCAGTATCGTTTTCTGCATTGACATAAACCTAAAACAATATGTATCTATGAATAATGCAATATAGTGGCCAGTGATTTTTTGTTATGTCATGTATGTGACTTTTTTCATTAAGTAGGGTAAAAGCCATGCCAGTGAGATAATATTCTTTCTTGAAATACTTTTCCTCTTGTTGCTGTTTCAGCTGAATTAGAAAAACAATAAAGGGAAAGCCATTTGACTTGAGTAAATAAAGGTTTGATAGAATCCTTCAATTTAACTGTTTGTCAAGGTCCACGATCATAGAACACAGCGGTACAGCAGGGAGCACTGACCATGAAATAAAAGATGAAGAAATTCATTATCAGCTTAAGAAAACAGTTTTTAATTATTTTTAAACATTAATGAAATATTCCCAAAGAAATATGGTAATCAGAAAAATGCAAACTACTGATTGCACTTCAGTTAGCAGCGAATTTGC
This sequence comes from Ctenodactylus gundi, assembly GCA_004027205.1. Lineage (NCBI taxonomy): Eukaryota > Metazoa > Chordata > Mammalia > Rodentia > Ctenodactylidae > Ctenodactylus > Ctenodactylus gundi. The sequence continues at coordinate 74,122 of PVKB01004563.1, forward strand.
AACATATGGTGCTATTAAAGCTTCATGGATCAATGAAAACTTAGCAAAGGTGATTTTCAAAGTCAGTGTTCAGATCGCTTGTGAAGTTAAAGAAACATGAAGGTCTTTTAATTTACAAAAAATACATTAAAATATTTCTATCAGATAGCATATGTTGATTTTCCCATAATTAACAATATATTTTACTTATAAAATTTAAAAGTTAAAAAAGAGAAGAGATTATATTTCCAAAAAAGATCATAAATTAAATAAATAAAAATTTTAACTTATCTCAAAACTTGGTGAATGACAATATTTTTCTTCAGTGTATCCACTTACTTTGTTTTCTGGTATATCACAGGAAGCCACATGGTATGAAACGTCAAAGAGAAGGACTCAAAAGAATACAAATTACTTTCCTCATATTTAGTACCTAGAGGAGGAATTTACTAGGTCTCTAAAAAATCCCAGCCTTGAAAAATGCTTTTAGTAACTTTAACGCTTATATTTTATTTAATTACTTTGTTTGTGTTTGACATAAATATTTTGAAGCTAAACAATACACTTGATGGCATTATAAATATAGCCAATTTTATTAAACAATTTCTGCAAATAATTGTTTCTATTAACTTATTTTAGAAACCTCATAAACAGAAAATGATTTTCAAATGTTATTATTACTGTTATATGTAAGGCAAAAGAAAATAGATACAATTTTCTCTGTGAGTTAGTGTTGGTACAATATAAAGATACTAGATCAATAATTTTAATTAGAATAGAGAATAATAAACATCTTAAGACTAAGTTATACACAGGCCATCTTTCAATAAAAACGAGAAATTTCTAGCCATTTGAAAGTTAAGTTCATAGACAAGTAGGTAAAATTAAACATATGTTGTATCAATCATGAATTTATAATTTATGGCATCCCAGCCTATATATCCACATAGTACCCATGTACAGTGTTATAGTCTCATAATTTGAGATACTATACTAAAAAAATAAAAAAGAACTTGTGACAAATTAAGCAACACAAATATTTTTTAAAGCGTCTCCAACAGAGAAGGCCTGGCCAGGCAGCAGAAGGGGCCCGCTGGGCTGCTAGGCTCACCTCAACAGCTGGGCTGAGTCTCCGATATGTAAGAGACTATGGAACCCACAATGTTTAAGAGGTACTTTTGTAATAATCTCTAATTTTCCTAACAAGAATATAAAGGAAGTTAAGAAATCTTCAAAAACATTTGGCCGCTTACTTAAATACAACAGTTGGAAAGTCGGGAAAAGCCCACCCATGTTACAGTTGTCTTCCCTGCGACGAGGCCATCTCTGTGTGCAAGTCAGTACCCATGGGTCCTCCTATTTCCCCATTAAGACTAGGAGTTAACTCTTATCACCTGTGCATTTTAGAAAGATGGATCCGGGAGAAGATTCACATATATTCCAGAAAGAATTAAAATACGAATTACGACAAGATTTGCAAATTTTCTGAGAAAAAAAAAAAAAAAAGGCCAACGACTATATTCAGCAAGAGCTGGAAGAATAATCCTGAGGGAAGGATAATCCTTTTGTTCATGACACGATCCACATTAAAATTACCTTTGTCATTTCAGAGTTTTGATCTGTTGATAATTTTATTCGATTGCAGATTTTCTGGCCTTTTGTCATAATAAGTACCTCTGAAAGAATCCTGAATATTTTTGTCATTAAGTCATAAAAATTAGATTACGTTTACTGAGGTGGGAGGAACTGCCCCTGTGTTGTCATTTAGAACGCATGGAGGAATAGGATGTTCAAAGAAGTCAGACTCGTTCCTAATCCTCTACTGGTATCACTACTGGCTTGGAAAAAAAAAAGAAAGAAAGAAAAAGTAAAAAGAAAACATGTGGGTAAGCAGAGAGGCCTGCACTGGGCTGCTGAGTGGATATACAAGTGTTAAGTTTCCATTCAGTGTCCCCAAACAGCACCGCAAAGAGAGGGAACACAGCCTCACAGTTCCAGATAAAATGTAAGTCCAGGTTTTCTTCGATCTTGGGAGAAAGGTTTGTTACTATCCACTCAGGAAAACAAAGTTTTAGCTGTGGCATCTCTTAAATTACATGTATATTCCAAAGTAGGGGATATACTTGAAGTGCATTATGTTTCTGTTACAAACTTTAGACGTGGTAGAAAAATCACTAAAAAAGGCATTTTATTTTCATAAGTTAGATTTTTACTACACTTTCAATTATAATCATTCATTACATTTTAATACAAGCTAGAAATTTACTTTTTTGTGTTCAACGATTTTACACCAGTGATAATTTTTTTTTAATTTATTTGCTTTTTCTGGCTTTTCATTTAGTACCACCTAAACTATTAGAAATACCAAAATTATTAGATTTTTAAAACAATCCCTCTAGGTATACAATTGGTAACAGGTAAATACCTAGAAGTTGGAGGGCTAGGGACTTAGCTCAGTGATGACAGCACTTGCCTCTGAAGCACAAGGCCTTGGATTCAGGTCTCAGCACCACGTCCTGTTATGGCTGGGCTTGGTAGAGCACACTTTTAAGCTTAGCGCCGAGGAGGCTGAGGCAGAATGATCCAGGCCAGCCTGGGCCACATAGCGAGTTCAGGGCCAGCCTGCTTCAAAAAGAAAAACTGTGTAGGCAAAGGTGATAAGTATTATAATAATAATGCTTTTTTAAAGCAAGATCTCTACAGTAACATTTCAGTTCATAGGAATCTTTATTGAAAGGAAACTGCACCTGTAGTCAATACACAAATCTGATTATTTTTCTTATTCAGTGTGCTACAATCACATACAACTTATTATTTGTAATTTATTATTTATTATATGATCCCTGCACATACATGATTGCAAGACTGAACCAATTTTTGAGTTGCTGGTATGTGTCTACAGTCCCTGCTCATTTGGAGGATGAGGCAGGAGGGTGTTGAGAGCCAGCTGGGCAATCTAGTAGAACTGCAGCTAGGAAAAAAATTACATGTAAAATAAATTTGTATTTCAGCTTATTTAATGTCTCTACACTAGTTTCTTTCCAAATGTTTCCATTTATGTGTGACGACGGTAGAACACGTACTTTTCTTTCATGAATAAGAGTGCATCTCAAGGGCACTGAGGAAAAAAACTACAGAGTGCTGGCAACATCAATATTAAAACGATTCTCCTTTCAAGAAATTTCATAAAATTGTAGACAACAGTCACGCAAATGATCTGTTATGTCACTCAAAGTGATTTCATACTAACTTTTTTCTTAATTTCAAGATATTTTATAATGTCATTAAATAATAAAGTTTTACATATGTCAGATTATTTTTATTTCCTATTTTGCTTTGCTTTCCGATTTTTTTAAAATCAAAAATCCCACCAGTCTAGGCTGCAAAATGAGATTGTCTTAGAAAAAAGGCTTTAATATTTAATATCTCATTTTAAATTTTGTTTATTTTTGAGACAGTTTCCTTTTTTAGTCCAGCTTGATCCAAAAATCACTATGGAGCCCAGGGTGACCTTGAACTAATGGCAGTGATCCTGCCTCAATCTCCCAAGTGCTGGGATTACAGGAGTATGCCAGCACCATTTTTAAAAACGATAACTGATGTATTTTGGAGTATTTTGTAAACATTTCTATTGTAATGGACTAAAAACCTTATCGCCAATCCAACAGATATTTTAGTTACTGTTTTTGTATTTCAGAGCATTCTGCCTCAGCCAGTATCAGAAATCCCTCTGTTAATGTTAAAAACATAATTATATCGAAGCCTTTTGGGAAGCTGTGTTCCCCACCCCGCCCAGTTATTGTACTTGGCATGGCTCAACCAACTAGCTTGACTACATACCGTCATGACAAATTATTTTTAGGGAGTTTGTAAGAGCGAAATTCAATGGGGACTATTTCCTGTGGAAGCAATCGTGTCTCCACTGGCGGCTGCTTACACGACAGACAGCAGTTTTTAAACAGCTAGGATTCACTATTTATCCAATAGCTTTTGCTGAGTGCTCCCAACACGTGCAGAGGGTACATCTGGATTCAACTCTCATGCTGGTAAGAAGTTCAGTTTTATAGTCCTTTTTTTGCCCATTGTTACTAAATTTTGCTTAGATCGGAAACATTCAGGTCCCTCTCTGGTTCTGCAGAGCCCACAGGCAATTTTGAAATCAACACCTGCTTTTTTTGACAAATTTACCTGCATTCTTTCTTGATCTCCAAAATCTATAAATTTTCTTCCTATTTACATATTTAATCACATATCGAACACTGTGTTTTATAATTCATTTCAAATATTTAACAATAAAGAAATATTTAGTGGAATCACTAGCTGTATTCAGTAAAAATGTAGTGAGTAGAAGTTTTTTGTAAGAAATGCATTAAAGAGACTAGAGGTGTAGCTTAGCTGCTAAAGTGCTAACAAGCACAAGGCCCTGAATTGATTCCTCAGCACCACATAAAGCCGGTGTGGTAGCTTACTGCTGGAATTCCAGCACTCAGGAGACTGAGGCAGGAGGATTGCTATGAGTGTGAAGCCAGCCTGGGCCAAATAGTGAGTTCAGGACCAGCCTGAACTACACAGCAAGACCCTGTTGCAAAATAAACACAAAACAAAACAAAACAAAACAAAACAAAACAAAAAATCTATTTGAAAAAAATTACACTCAACTATGTCTCTGTGCTGACAGAGTTAAAATAGTTCACCATTTTTACTTGATTTTACAGACGTACTTTGATCATAAGATGCGTAATTCCATGATGATCCCAGTACTTAGCATACTAACATAAATACAAAATGTGCCACTTCTTGTCTTTCTCTTTTAGATTGAGGAGAGTTGCTAAAATTTTGTTGATTAACTTGAGTACAAATTTGCTTAAGGGTTGATTGAAGCTTTTCACTGAATGTCTTCATAGGCAGATTATTACTAGTCTTAACTCTTTTGTGTTTTGTTTTCTAGTCTTGTGCTTATTGTATACAAGTCTAAAAAAAGATAAACTGAGAAAAACTAAAAATAAAGAAACCAATCATCTAAAAACGCCATGTCATGGAGTGTTAAACTGAAATTCTCTCAGTTGAGTTAAGGAATATGCATTTGGTGAAAAAAAAAAAAAAAACTGTAAGAGGATCATAAGTGTGTCCCTTGGGCAACTTGGGGAGTTTGTCTCTCAGAATCACTTAAAGAAAGCACTGGGGCTGTTGCTGAGTGGTTGAGTGCCTGCCTAGTGCTGTGAGAACTTGGCTGAATCACCGGTGTAGCAGAAAGAAAACCCGTAGGAGAGAGAATGTGTGATCTAAGTCAAGGTGACAGTTCTTCCTTTGACAAGTGAAAGCCAAAATGAAGAAATGTAATATTTCAAACACTTTGAAATAAAAATGCTATAGGTTTCTAAATCTATCACCATATTTTCATGTTCAAATCAAAGTCAAAATACATTCTGAATGTGTCACTTTACAGATATAGCAGACTAGCTCATCCATTTTGGTAAAATATTATGGAAATTATTTTTAAACACACCCACGTGTCAGTTTTTGAATAGAATATTTTTGAGGCACATATATCTTATAAATAACACATTATCCTAATAGTAGACTAGCATAGCCAGACATGTATATATATATATATATATATATATATATATATATATATATACATACATATAGTGCACACACACACAGAGATTATTTTCAAAACATTTATATGCTTCATGCTAGATACCTAAGTTCAGTTATTCAACATATTAACCATCAATAAGTTGTTTTCATTTCCTCATTAAATAAAAGCTCATTAAAATATACATCAAATATTAAATAATGAAAAACAAAACGAGGAAAAAATGTTAAGTAGTCTTTCTTTTTGCTATTGATACAGCAGCTGTTAAAACTTTTAAAAATAGCTTATTCCATGATGTAAATAATCTTTTGTGCATTTTATGTGTTTTCCTTAAAATGAATCCTTATCATACAACTCTTTTCTATAAAATATCAATAAAACACATTATAAGAAAAACTAATTTTCTGTTTGTAGTTGACATTATATTTAGAAAACACCTCTTTAGTAGAAAATCTAAGTATCCTGTAGAGCTCAAGGTGAAGAAATCACTCACTGAGCGTTTCTACATGTGAGTGAGATTGTTGTTGGAATAGATGTAAGTGTCAGGGGAGATTGAGCAGAGACACATCGATATCGTAATCCCTCGGGCCAGAAATGACTCCCAATGAGGCTGCGGTTCCATTGGAAAGGATGGTTTTGTTGAGACATTTACATGAAAGTACTGCAGGCAATTATGGCTGGGTGTTTTACCCCATCCATAATATCTAACGTGTCGTATTGGCTGGCTTCATGTGCTGGTAAAATCCAGGTCAGATCATGCTCCAAAAAACAGATTGAGACACAACTGAGAGGAATTCTCTGCAAAACAAAGATGGAAGAAAAATTCGCAAACAGTTCATACCAACTCAATTAGCTATCACATTTAGGGCATACAGAGTTATGGTTTCAATATAAATTTTTAGAAATCTTGTGTGCAAGGATGGAAAGAGATTGTTTACATGAGTTGACACACATGGTGGCTCCGCTGTGTTGTCACATTGCTTGGCTGGAGATCAACTGAAGGGACTAATGAAGCACACTTCTGATAATATCAATCAAAGTTTGCAAGCCACAATGAGGCAGGTCATATTTACTTAAATAAAATTTAAAAATATACTTTTTCAATCACCCTAGTCACAGCCCAATATATCTCACAGTCATTTGTAACCAAGAACGTTGGAATAAGACAATGCACCCATGAAATATTGTTTTACTTGTATTGCTTTTCATCAGTAAAGAACATTAATAAGATTTTTAAAGCATTAGATTTTATGAGAGTAAGAAGACATATTTTTTCAAGTTTTTGCAGTAAGAATTTACAATCAAGATGAAAATAGGAAATGAGAAGCAGTGTTCAGTATTTAAGTTTAATCAAAGAGCTATCTGCACACTATTCACAAATTTAATCAATGTTCATTTTACATGAGTTAATTTGCTGATTACAGTTGCATTACTTTTTTATATTGGAAATTTTAATGTAAAAGATCATTCGGCTAATAACATCTCTCATCAAATTTAAGCTAGTTGGTTCTTGTACAGCAGATGGCAGACCTTGACTTACAAACAGTAAGACAATTCATTTAGTGTTAGCGCTTACCCTTGAAACCTACATAGATAACTCTAGCTCTAATCAGCATTAAGCTTAATTTGGTTAGTTACTGTAACTGACTGTCAATCTATGGTCCAACTGTTCTTTTCATACCAGAATTAGTAAAGAAAGTCTATTTGGAGTTTTAGAATATTAAATCTGAGAGATATTTTCTCTTCAGAGTATTTCCTATGCAAAATTATTACTTGAAAGTCCTTGTAATTTAAATTCAGGTATTTTTACTATAAACAAAATTTCTACTATTTATTTTGAATGTTTTCCTTAGTTGTTTGGTGAAAGATACATAAACCTTCAGAACTTATACCTCATAAGAGATACAAAAAAGAATTTTAGACAGTGGAATATGTATTTATCAATTTAAAATATTTTTTAAGAAAAATTTGCAAATAATAGTGAAATAAAAACACCAGCAAGAAGTAATTTATAATACTAATTCAGTAAGGAGTGCTATGAGAAAATAATTATCTCTTCAGGTAGAAAAATACAGTATTGAAAATGCTGAAGAAGGTGGGGATTAAATGTGGACAGTTTTTGTTACAACTTCCTTGAAATAAAAATCATTTTGCTGATAAAATTCTATGATATTAATTCATTGCTGGCCTCCAACCAAGCGAGAGGATAGAAAGAGTTCGGGAAACTTCTGCTATTTGACTGATTAACATAGAGTTCTCTTTACATCATGATATCCATTTTTGCTTAAACAAGGCTGAAAACTCCCTATTTTACCAGAAGAACAAAGTAAATTGCTACAAAATTCAATTTAGGCATCTTTGACAAAATTAAGAAGTGAAACAGATAAGCAGTAGGGGACTCTTTTGGCTCAAAAGAATAAATTAGGAATGATGTTAACATGGTTAAGTTCAAAAACATTTCCATGGCTTGGCTCAGAGGGAGAACTTTGAAGACCCACAAAATCTTAGAAAGAGTATGATCTAAATTTTCCCTAAAATCTAATGAGATTTCAAAAAGAGCATTGTAAACACATCCTCTATTTAAGGATAGTCTTCAGACTTATGTAATCTCTCTTGTGGCATAAAACAGAGGATGCTTCATGCATCCTTAAAGTCATATATGTTTTTGATCCATTTTAGTAGAATTTAATTATCAATGCAAAAATGCATTTGACTAAATGCATGTTTTCATATGCATGTAAGAATATGCACATGCACGCATAATTAAATTTCAAATGTTACTTGTGTAAACACACACAAATACATATCCCTTGATTGCCTTCATTGGTGATTAAGCAGTCTCTACAGAGAGACAGTCATTTCTTCAGAAAGGCTGAGAATCAACTAAGGCAAGATGATAAGTTTTGAGGCCAGCCTGAGTGTCTCAGTTACACTTTTGCTGCTGAGACAGAATATCTGACATCCACAACTTAAGGGAGGAAAGATGCAGTAAGATCCCAGGTTCAGAAGGTCTCAGTCTCTTTATGGGCAGCTGGTAAGGGAGGAAGCACATGGCAGGAACGTTGCTAGAGAAAGACAATTGACCCCTTCCAGGCCACACACCACTTATGTGCCACACAGTCTTGATCTACAAGCACCCCATGACTTTCTTCTATCATACACATTTAATCTGCTCCTCTCAACCAGGGCCCACACTTTAACAGAGAACAAATCCCACAGGTATTCCAGAATATCCAAATATACAAGGCTTTTAGGGGACACTCCAGACCCAAACTCTAATAAAGCTTAATAAATATCCCATGGTCTTACATTTGTTGATGGTTTCTTCAATCATGAATAGCAAGTCTGATGTTTCCTCACAGGTGTTACAGATGTGCACACATCTTTTATTTATGTCTCTGGTTAATTTATTTCAAAGTATATTTTATACAGTTTTAAAATTACACACTTAACAAGGCTTAAAAAAACTTTTTGTGAGTTCACAATACTTCTTCCAAAATGTAATTAGTTATTGAAACATAATTAGTTATTAAAATTCACATATCTCCAGACTCAGAATTATAGAATCATATTTTTTGAAAAGAAGATTTGATATATTTACATTTGGCAAGCATTACGTTTAAGAAATTATTTCCTAGGTGTTTTTATAAAGGCAATAGTTAGGTAGTGCTCAGTTCAAAAAATACCATAACCATCTTGAGGGAAAAACTCAGGAAATGCTTCCTACATATTAGTTTATTAATCACATAAATGAAAGTAAAAAGAGAACCCTAAGTATCATGGGAATCCCAGAATGTTTGCTCACTTGAATGATAACAGAGTACAAAGAAGCATATGTGATCAATTAAACATAAAAATTTCAGATGGAACCCCTGAAGCCGAAACTCAATCTCTGCAGCGTTGTTACTGCTTTAGTGACACCCATGACCCAGAGCTAAAAAGGTCACCCTGTACACGCACACCACGTGACCCAAACACCTGATTTTCAGACTTTTGAGACAGAGTGCTAACTGATGATGCCGATGTCTTTGATATGGAGAATAGTGACACCAGTTGCGGAAGCGCTAGATCAACTGAGTTCCGCGATGTTTTAAAAATGACTTGTTGCCGCCCAGTAGAAACATTTCGGGGCGGCTGCTAGCATAAGGCAAAAATGAACAAAAAGACAGTCCGCAGTAGACAGGTATGAATCTCCCATTAGCCTTTCAACTCTATGTCCTCAGTTTAGCATTTTCTGTCGGTATCAGCTTGTATAAAGGTAGGTGAAAAAAGAAATGTCGTCTGCAGAGTTCCAGGATCAGCATATAAAAGTAGCACATAGAGAAGTAGTTTTGGGATGTGGAAAATAATTTCTGGGTAATTGAAACATCAATATCAAAAACAACAAAATGTATTACTTTAATTTGCACTTAAAATAGCAAAAATAACTTATTTGGAGTAAAACACTTAATATAATTTGTTCATTGAAATGCAAACCTAGAAGGACATTTTAAATTTACAATATAAGTGTATGTACTTTAGAAAATGTCGAAGAGTTAAAGATGCAGGCAAACCAATTCTGGCTGAAATGAATCTTTTGTTTAAACTAATCTCTGAGTTCTTACCTTTGTAGAGAATACAGATAGATGAGTTAATATAATTCTCAAAAATATAAAAAGTTAGGAACTTTCTCTCATAAATGAAAACTATGTAGGAACCATATTACTATGATTTTTAGTAATTTTTCCATAATGTATTTCATATAGTCTTCATAATCACATCGTGCAGTTCTTGTTCAATATTTTTATTCCAGGATTCTCTGCTACAGAATGTTAAGAAAATTGCCAGGACTTTAGATTACTTACAGTAGCAAGGCACAAGTTCATTAAACCTCTTGACAGTTGTACAGAAACACATCCTTGTTATCAGAAGAGGAATTTTTTTTAATCTGAATGTCTTACTCAGATTTATTTATTTATCCATTTGGTGTTCCTTTCCAGCAGTGACAGAGACCAATCCCCGGATCTTATGCTGGCTAGATGCTAGAAAACACTTTACCACTGAGCTACATCTCCAATCCCTAAATTTTTCCTATTTATATATGGGATACTTCTGAGAGCAAGTTCTAAATGTGATTAAAAATGACCTCCTTAGAATCGGGCTCAAGCATGAAGCCCAAGAAGAATCAGACTTTCAGACATCAAAACATTATCTCGTAAGCTGCAGTGGGTTGTCTCACTAGAAGTGTCTCAAAATCTCTAGAGTTTTTATTTTTGCCTTATTAAACTTATTAGGAAAGCAACACTTATTCAAGTGAATCCTAAGCATTATTCAAATCTTAATAAGATAGTTAAGAGGAAAATAACAGCTTTTACTGAAAATAATTAGGAAAAATGTCAAGTGCATTTGCATGTAGATTATATTTGCAAACAATGAGAAATCACTGAGGTAGATATATCTGCCTAATGGATGTGCAACAGAGAAGTTATACACCATAAGCATGGAGCTTATTTAATATCCAAAAAAACTTAAGTCTACAGAGACCTAATAACAGTTAGACCTTTTAAAAAAGAAATTTAGTACTGCAATCATTTGGTTTGAAAATATTTTGAAATATGACATTTTAAAGTTTAAGTATAATTAATTTTGAAAGATAAACATAGCCTTTATTCCCTGAGGTGAGGGAAGAGATCTTAAGAACCACTTGTCTGCAAGTTGGTAAACACAAATAGCTTGAGTATAACCAAGTACAGACCTAAAGATTTATGTCAAATATACATACATATCTTGAATACTTGTGCAATTACCATAGGATTTCTATTTTGAGTGACATGGAAATATCTTCTTTTGCTTTCATTTAAATTATCATTCAAATTGTAACTCATGGTCACAGAAAGTGTCCCCATGCTCCTGTGAGCTCTCTGTGTGCTTTTGTGCACACAGAAATAAGTATTACTATTTTACAAAAAGAAAAAAAAAACAGAGAACCAAGAAAGACCAGTGTATCGTGACAAGATACTTAGGTGCACAAAATGCTCAACTTCATTGTAAACCTTAAATTTTGCGCTTATACATATCAATAAAATGGGGGAAAAGAGAACAACATATCTAAATACAATAAATTAATATTTAGGAAATGCCAAGAAATATAACTTCTCAAATTGAGACTTTCTCATTCCATAAACAAACTAAAATAAGAAATACACTATTTTGCATGTATCAAACACATAAAAGGTATTAATATAAAAAATATCATTATGTTTCTGAAAACTGTAAAGACAAAGGTTTTTTTTTTTTCATACTTCAGTCTAAATACCTAAAAGTCACTTTGTCATTCCTGGGATACAATACTCAACACTCACAGTTGAAGGAAGAAAAAAATTATTTTAGCTCATAATTCAGAGGTCCAGTTCATTAGTGATATGTAGAATGCAATGGCAGAAGGGCTGATGGGGACCCTAAGAACATCAGATCTCTCCATCCTAGGGTGTTCAGTAAGCCCAGCAGCTGGGAAGAAGTTGGAGTAAGACCATGTCCTTCCAGAACATTCCTTTAGTGTCTGCCCCTCCTGGATAGGTCCACCACTTCACACAAGTGAATTCAATGAATTGATCCATCTGTTTCAGCTAACTGAATCAGCCTAACCATCTTTTGAATACTTGAGGCTTTTGGGAGACTTTTCAGATCTAAACCATGATGCAGGAGTCAAAAATGAATGATGATATAAAGAGAATTTTAAAAATTATGGTATCTTGGAAACTTAATTTTGTAAGTATGCATTAATTTTACATATTGATTGAATTTAATACAATATTAGCATATATGTTTATGGAATGCACGGCTCACATGCAGTCACAATGCCACTACTTTGCTTTCAGATCAATTTTATTTTAGCTTCCAACTATGAGAGGCAATATAAATTATGTCTTTTTCCCTGTCTGGCTTATTTCCTGTAATATAATGACCTCCATTTCCATCTTTCCTGCAGAAAGTTTAAAGATGTTATACATACTTTTTGCTGAACAATATTCCATTGGGTGTTAATACTCCACTGTCTTCACACAGTCACTGTCGAAGGGGACCTTGGCTGCTTCTATACCTTAGCTACTGTCAATAGCACCAAAATCAGCACAGACGTAGGTACCTCATTGGGGGACTGATTTTATTTCCAATGGAGATATTTCCAGAATTGGAAGTGCTAGGTAATATGGTAGATCTATTTTTAATGTTCTGAACAAACATCATAGTGTTCAGCATAAGGTCTCTACTAAGTTCTGTTACCATCATCAACACATGAGAATTCATTTTCTCTACATTCTGTACATCATTTGCTCTTTATTAAAGTAATCTAAGTGGGATGAGGGAGTTTCTTATTGCAATTTTGATCTGCATTTTCCTAATGGCAATAAAATATTCACAATTTTTTCTATTGGAAATTTGTAGTTCTTCTTTTGGAAAATGTCTATTCAAATATTTGGCTATTTTAAGCTGAGTTATTTTGTTCGATTTTTTTAGTTTGTTACAAACTGAAAAACACAAATCCTCTTCCAGAGATTTGGAAAATATTCTCACCCATCCTTCAGGTTGTTTGTTCATTCTATTATTTTCTCTGTTCTGCATCATTACCAAGTTCTTTCTTCTATTTTCTATGCTTTGGAGATCTTTTCCAAAAAAACCCCAAAAAACAAAACATAACAAACAAACAAACAAAAAAAAACCGAAAACAAAACAAAAACAAAAACATTGACTGAACCAATGTCGCAAATGTTTCTGTTGCATGTTTTTCTATTTGCACAATTTTTTGATTCTTACATTTAAGTTTTTGATCTATTTTAATTTGATTTGTTACCAGTTGACAGATATGGAACTTGTTTCAATTTTCTATAGGCACACATCCAGGTTTCCCTCCAAAGAGTTTAAACCGAATATTCTCAGCCAAAAAAAAAAAAAAAGAAAGAAAAGAAAGTTCAATATTGGAAGGCTCCTAGTTTACATGTTCAAGGATGACTTCTGTAGAATGGGAAAATGTAGCAACTTAATCTAAGACTAATCAGACTAATATTGAAATGACAATGATGAGATATAATGACAAATATTACAGATTCAAAAAAACCTGTTATGTGGTTTGTAATTTGCTAGTTCATACTAAATTTTAGATGAAAAATGTAGAACGTTTACATATCTTCTTGCTAAGTAGACAAAAATAGGCTTCTAAAATTGCTCAGGTCATATAAATAAATTTCAGCATTATTTTTAGGGAGCAAATATAGGAACATTGTAATATTTACCAAAATAGCAACATGGAACACACACAAAATTAGGATTCTCTACAATGGTCTACTTTATCATAGCAAAAAATACCAATGATTTATAGAAATAAATACACCAAAATATCTAAAACCCATATTTAACTGAAGAAAAGATTTAGCAATATGAGCACACAGAATAAAATTTATGTAAAATTTAGAGACTCACAATTAACTTTATATTTACAATTACTTAAACCATAGCATGTCAGAAAAAAAAAACATAAGGCAGTAGTGATTATGTACCTATGAGTTATGCACAAGCAGAAGACAAAGAGGTGGGGATGTAGAAATGGGGAGCTATCAAATAATGCTTCAATTCTGTACATAATTTTTATTTCAAAACATACTGTTGTAAATATAGTGAATAATTATCACTCACTTGTAAATACGTGGTTTCTTTGCATAAGAATATCTCTTATGTTGGTTTTGTAGAGAAAGAAACACACATAAACTGAATGTGTACTGTGGCTTACATAATATTTTAATGTGGACTGAGCAAATGAGAAAACTATATCATATATCTACAATTCTTTTCAGAGTTCTTTCTAAGGTGAGACTGAATATTTTGAACACATAATTCATTACGCCTAAATAAATACAGTCAAAGTTTATGGGTGGTATAGCTCAATAATTAGATCCCTTGCCTAGGAGGTCCTGGGGCCCTAGGTTCGAGCCCCCAGCACCACCTAACAGCTGAACATCGTGATGAACACTTGCAATCCCACCACTGGGGAGGCAGAGGCAGGAGGAGCTTTTGGCCATCCTGGGCTACATAGTAAGTTTAATATCAGCCTGAACTATAGAATGAGACCATGCTTCAAAAAATACATTCAAAGTAATTTGCTGATTGCTAGCTTTAGCTGATAAACTGTGTGTGTAATAGTGATATGACAAATTAAACATCTTAAAGTACTTATGTTCTCATAGATAACATGGACTGTTAATCACATCATTTTATACAGAGAATATATTTTGCAAATGATACACTTATTCTGATGTGTTTCGGTGACCTTTGGGTTAAATAATTGTTTAATGTTAGATCTAAACTTACACAAAGCAGTAAATCATCAAAAAAAGTAAGAAAAAATCAGGATCTAATTTTGTCCTTTGATTGTTGAAAATAGAACATTCCATCTCTCTCAAACCTGATTGCAGTCTAGGAGGTCTGAACTCCTGTGGTGTTAAAGGAGATCATATTTGTGTACAGACAAGGCAGAAGAAGGTTAAGACAGTAGAAGCTTGTGTGGTATCCCCATGTGTGTGGCTTAGTCTGTCTAAGGTACACATGTTCAAGAAAAAAAAAACATTTTCTCATTTCTGCATTTCAACCTTCAAATATGTTTATGATATTTTTGAGAATTAATTTTTTTTCCTCCTGTTGCTGGAGAAAGAAAGGCACCAACGTGGCAACAGACAGTACAGGACACAACTGCTTAATTACTTTCCAAAATACACTTATCTGTTGAGCTAGCTGCTATTTCTGCTCAGGAACATCTTACCATAATTGGTGCATCTAACTAAATGTAGAGCTTCTAAGCAAAATGAGATATTATGTGAAAAAAATAATAGCACACTGAGTAGAGTTTTGAGAAAAATATCATTAAGTATACAAACAACACAATTGCTATTATTTAGAATCTAGAAAATAAAGGTTTTGTTTTCAGTGAACAAAGAAGTATTATGTAGTGTGCTTATTTTATATGTCTAACGGCTTTTGGGAGTGTTCCCATAGGTGATTGAGTGTTACCTAATCTACTTTGGCAAGGCTAACAGAAATTTAAATCCCAATAGGTGGGCCTAATTTTTTCAAATGCTTTTTAAATAGAGCAACAGGAAAAAAAATAATCTGTAAGTCATTTAATTTTTTAATTTTTTTTTCATTCCATCTAACAAATTTGGGGGCATTCTCACTCAAGACTCTAGCAAGTCATGGTGAGTTATATAGAAAGTCCAAATATTTGCTGAGCAGAAAGTCTGAGACACAAGAACATTTGTTTTTTCTAACTGATGTTAAATGGATGATGCAATTTAAAATAAATCATTCTAAGATATGTAAAGAAGAATCTGAGATTTTTTGCGTACCACACTGATGAGGTATTGATACACTAGCTGTTATTTCATGAGATACTTTATTAAAAAACAAGAGACACCAATAATCATAAATAGTGCTTACAAAGGCAAAGATCAAAGAAAGATTAAGGGACATTTATGGAAGTGGAAAATGACTAGTTAGAAGGATTCTTGTGTCAGACAGAAGATTAAGAAGTGGACGAGTGGGGTGGGGAAAATTATACACGTGCAGTGTTAAAGAATGCTTATTTTATTTTAAGCGACTGGAGAGATATCAATAAATTGTAAACAGCACAGTAGAAATTCTAATGGAAAACTATAATTAGAAAGTGGATTCTTGATATGTCTTGATATGGTATTGGCATCTGGGAGAAAATGTTGAGTTATAGCTATAATGACCTGATATAAAGAAATGCTCCTGTAGATAAGTACCTGGAATAAGAAAAACATAGAAGAACTGTAGAGTTTTATGAAAGAATATCAATATAGCAGACATTAATTTATTAAAATCAGCTATGAAGTCAAATAAAACATCACATTTGTTTACATCATAAAATTTATTGACACTTGGACAGGTTAATGAAATGCAGAAGCAAGGCTGTTTGCTCTGTAGGGGCTGTAGCTAAATAATTGTGTAACTTGGGTAAGCTATTGTGCACCTTTTTTCTCATATATATATATGTGTGTAATGGAATGTTAAACTTGAGAATTTTATGCACATAAATTATCATAAACTAGTTCAACCACTGTGGAAAGCAGTATGATGAGTCCTCAGAAAGCTGAAAATAGATGTTCCATTTGATCCAATGATACGTCTTCAGGGTATCTTTCCTGAAGACTTAAAAGCAATATTTAACAGAGATACATATGTACCTATGTTTATAAGAACACTATTAACAATAGCTGCATTTTGAATAGATGCAAAAGAATCCATCAACAGACCAGCACATACAAAAGATGTGGTCATTTGTCTTTGACTAAAGTGAGAAAGTCAGGATTGCAGGTGCAGATCTGATAAAATATTATAACAAGGCTTATCACTCTTGGGTGAGGATTATTAAATGATAAGATAAAATCTTAAGACAGAATCGTGTTGAACAAGAATTGGGACAGAGTGATTATAAAGATATAAATAGACTTCTGACACTGTTGGCTTAAGCTACTGGCCTTATTATCTCATAGAAAATGGTGCTATTGGAATAATGAAATTCTTTACCTGTATAAACCAATCCCTCTGCAGAAAATAAATTGTTTGCCAAATATGATTTCCAAAGATTAAATGTGAAATGAAGATTTCAGGTCAAAATTGGTGTCATGCTAAACTACGATGGAATTAGCTTTAAAATGATTCATATAACCACATTTATGTGAGAATGCCTCACAGTGTGTAACTAAATGGCATTTAAAAGCATTTTTTGAGAGAGACTATTTCTGATTTAAATAAAATGTTCCATAATTTATTTCCTTTTCTATGAACAAGGGGACAAGAAATAAACTATAAGGGTAAGTGTTTTATATAATTATTTAATTCTTGCACCTTAATAACAATAAATATGAAAACAGCTCACAGAACTATGCAACAATACTGCAAAAAATATAGCAAGTTGAGCATAATAAACCAAGAACTCTGGGTTAAAATGAAAGTGACAGCACAAGATGCCTCCAGGCAGAAATTCCTTTTCTACCTGGTCGGTGGGTAATAGAAAGAGGCAGTTTTATTCCAGAGAATATCTTATATTCCAATTTGTAGGAGGTGATGGGTAATTCTAAAATTTAATCTGATTCATTCTAAAGTAATTTAGTGGTCAAAAGCTTACTGAAATCGTAATCAAATGCCTTCCTATGGATGGCGGCCGCTTACTCATTTTTTCTTTATTGGAGATTATTGTATATTCACATAGTTCCAAGTGGTTATATTTTTATCAACATATCTTGAACTCTTTGTTCACATTCAGATGATATGTCGGAAATTATATAGCTATAAGAGTGCAATTTTTTAAAAAATTCAGTTATTTCAGAAAAAATCCAGATCAAGAAATTAAACATCAATTTCATCACAGAATTGCCTTTCTAATTATAATCACAATGACCTTCGGGATTATAGTTAATTTGGACTCTGTAAATTGACACAGGTTTCTCTTTTAGTTTGTACAATGTAGCTCTGTTAGTTGCACAACTTTGTTTTTGTCTCTTTCCCTGTCTCATACAAGAAATTTCTCTGTAATTTTTAGTTTTTTTTTTATTTTTTCCTCATTAAATCATACTATGGTATTATATCCAAGCATTATGATGGCCTCATCAGTGCTACTGTTGATAGATAATTATATCTTTTCTAACTTGGCTGTATTATGAACATTGTAGATGTCCTGTTCACATCCTTAATGAAGCTATGAGACAGTTTTACTAATGAACTTTGTTTAGGTTTTTTCTTTACTTTTGACATTGCTTTTATTTTGAGACCAAGTCTGTCTCTGTAGTCCAGGTTAGTCCTGAACTCATTACATCACCTTGGCTGGCCTCAGGCTCATAACAATCCTGCTCCTACTCAGTATCCAGACTGCTGGTATTACCAGACTGCACTTCCACTGCCAGGGCACTGATCAAGAAGTCATAGTGCAGAATAAACACAGTGAACATTATAAAAGATTATATATGGCAATACATAAGTGCACAAAAGTCTTAACCTTAATGTAACTATTGTGCATTACACAGATGCACTATTAAAAATGTAAACAAAGTAAAAGATTAAGGGTGTGCCAGAAGCATTCAAGTAGACCAGAAGGTCCTTGGAAAGAGAAAAAACATACCCAGAAAAAGATAAGAAGAGCAAATAAGAAAATATAGAGAAAATATTATCTCAAAAAGCTTTGTGATTATGACTTTTGTCTAAGTTATTAAAATTTCAGAAGGCTCACAGAGTTCTTGAGAAAGTTATTTGGAGACAACTTCTGTTAGCTTAGATTGAACGGAAAGAATGTGTTACAAAGTTATGACTGACAGACGTGGAAAACCATATGGCAAAATTCCTTAGCTGCAAACACACATTACTTTTCATGTAGAGAGAGAGACAAAGACAGAACCAATGACCTGGGAGACAGAAACAAGAACCCAGAGACTGAGTCAAGAATCCTGGTGGATTATGCCCAGGCCTTGAAAATTAATCAGGAAAAATCCACCATTTACCCTGATAGACTTCAAAAACTTTTATGTTAAGGACAATATTATTATTTTGTATCGTTTTCCTTTTTAAACAAAATGTCTCTAACTGTCACTTGAATCCTGTCTCACCATCACATATAGGAGATTCAGAAAAAAAGTAGTTATATATGTCAGCAGATGACTCAGGCACTTGTGCTTTGTTTATTTACATGATGACTTTTTTATGCTAACTGTATCACAATATTAAATTCTTGAGAGACATTTAATAGGGTAAAATATATTTTACCCTATTTAAATGAAGTCAGAGGACAGCAGTGGAACACTAGGACCGTATGGTGAACTGTAGTAGTTAGAATTCTAAATAAAACATCTCCAAGTTCTTCACAGTAAATACTCTGTATAATACTTTCTCGAGTGTGAGCTTTATTTCTATTGGAAAGAGATATTTTTAATAACGCCTCTTATAACTTGTTCTTGTGACAAGCAAAAAGAAATGATATGCATATCATAACCTCAGTACCCGGCGGGACCCTGATTCAAATAAAAAGTAGAATGGGCTGAATGTGAAGCCTTCACACCGAATCCCTAAGGACAAAACTAGGACCTGATCAGGAAAGTGAGTCCAGAAAGCAGGATGCTGTTTCTGGAGTGGGCTTACAGTCACATGGCTGCCTTTTGAGTCATGCACAGACTTATGAGCCCCACTCTCCTTTACTGAGCTTCTTGTGCGCACATCTGCACGTATCTCCTTACCAACACTCCCTTGACCTCAATACACTCATGAGCTCGCCAGGCTGGGCTTGACCACAGTTGTTCCTTCCGCCTATCTGCTCCTATCTGGGGTGAGCAGAAGTTGGTGTTCATGTCTCTTGAGGGAAAGTAACTCACAAACATGTGGCTAAGCGTGAAGGCTCTGGGCCAATCTCTCGTATTGGAAAAGCAAAAAAGAATGTCACAGTTAAATACTTTAGACATTATAATCTTTCACATAATAGGATAATCTGAGTAAAAGTTTATAAGCAAATTTAATGTTATGAATGCAACACAGACGCTTCAGACAAGAACAAAGAATTAGATGAAAAAATAAAAATTAAAAGCAATATATTTTTATGATTTATATGGAGATTTTAAGGTTGAGTCATGAAGTGTTTTAAGATATAAAACAACTTGATTTTATATATTTTTTAATGTTTGATTGAAAATTTGACTTACTATGGTAAATTGTGAATAGGTATGATAAACTCAAAGGCATTCCAAAAAAATCATATTATAATGCTAGTCATATTATATGCTACTAATTTTCACTAATTCAAAAAGATTTGCTACTATTTGACAAATATTATTAACTTTAATATTAGAGACAATGAATTGTATTATTTATTTCCAACTCTTTGTTTGTTTGGTTGGTTTTCATGGTGGGACTGGAGATTGAGCCCAGGGTCTTCATATATATATATATATCCTCAACTTTTAAAAAAATTAAATAAAGAGTGTTACAAATTTGCTAAGTGATTCAGACTGGACTTAAACTGGAAATGCTCCTGCCTCTACTCCCTGAGTGCTAGAATCACCCATCTATACCATGGGTCTGGCCCTTCTCAAAGAGGACCAAATCTGCTCCTTCTAGTTCTTCCATAGCCCTTGTCTCTAACATCGCCTCTTCTCTTACAAGAACTTCTGCAAAACATCACATTGTTCCAGACATCGGCATCAATAAGGTGGTACAAACAGTAAAGTGAATAATCCCTCATTGTACACATATGGACATTGTCACAAGAAAGTTCTAAAGACACAGCAGAGAGCTGCTCTGTGGTGGTATCTGAAGATGAGACGGATACTGTAGAGCTTAGGCTGGGTATAGCCAGATCTTCGATTCTCTGCTCTCCCTCATGTCTTAGTTAATAACTCACTGGCAATTTGCATGCACACATTAAGGAAAGACATATTTATCTTAGCTCACATTGACGTGAGGTCTCCATCGACCAATGGGCAGTAGACAATGGCAGTAAGGTTCTGGAAGGGAAGAGGGCTGCTAAACATATTCTGACAGGGAGCTTCCACGGCCTATTAAAGACGCCAGGCAGAAGCGTTCATCTTCTCAGGCCACATGCCTCTCCTAGGTCACACCTTTAACCTGGTACATTCCCATAAACTACTGTATACCCATGATCCACCACTCCTGATCAGGCCTCACCTCCAAACAGCACATTAAATCTGTAGAAAACCCGCAATACCAAAATGTGTGAGACTTTTGGGCAACATTCCAGATCCAAATCAATCCGTATGGCAATTGCACAGTCGCTAGATCATCTGGTAATCACGACCTTAGTTGAATTTTAAAATAACGTGAATAGAATGAAAATTACTGCAATATTTTTATCCATTGCTTGGTGGTCCAGTATGTTGTCTGTGTGAATTACAGGTTTATATATGTTGCTTATTTTGGTATCTATCACTGACCTTTAACACACATTTGTTAGTAAGCTAACATGATTCCAATGACTCAAAATAATATGTGCTAATGTCACGTTGTGGTTTGAGTAGACAATGTTCCCCAAAAGTTTTGTGAACTTGACACGTGATTAGATTGTGAAGGCTAATTTGTTCAAGTGGATTCATCTATTGATGTCACGTACTGCCATGTTGCATATGTTCAGGAGAGGTGGGTCCCTAAGAGTGTAACCTGGAAGGTGAGATTTATGTTCTGCTCACCACCACCAGCCAACCAGGAATTACCACAAGTTGATAAACTTTGGAATAAAATAAAGTTTTCCTTCCTCAAATTGTGAATGTTGAGTATTATCTACCAGAGAAAAAGACATATCATACTATCATGCTGTATTTTTGAAATAACTGCAAATTTTCACCAAACTCAAGAATATTATTCAGCAACAGCTCATGTTCTTTAGTTTACATTTTGTTTAATGCAACAATGTCTCCCTGGTAAGAAACCAAAAAGACATTTCTTAATGCTAGCATAAGTCCTAAGTGCAGGGATCATAATAATTTAAGGGAATAAGTAGCAGTCTTTGTACATTACTTCCCTCGTGTGGAAAAAGCAATTTACTTCAAAAGTCTTTAACTATTGAATGAGTAGATATGTTTAATTTCATCTAGCAGTGCTTGATTCACAGCACACTGTATAGAACATATTACTTTTACACTTCAATGACTTGTTTGCTTTTTGTTTCCTAAACATTGTGTATAGATTTGCATTTACTCATAGTACCTGTTCATTACAAGTTGATTTATGATATTAACATCAATCATAACATTTATTAGAAACTCAGAAGTGTGGTTATTGAGCTAGGCTTACTGGTTCAGAATTTTAAAAATTCATTGGAAATGGAGTGACTATTAGGCACATAAACGTGTTTAAATCAGTGACATCAGGACACAAGCTCTGGGACATACAGGCTACCTCTCAGTATTCCTTAAATATATTTTATATAAAATATTAATGCACATAAACCATTCCACCATTGCCTTCTTATTAGTTATCAATGGTTTCATGAAGATTTTAGTTAATTTTTAAAAGGAAATTTAAAAATAAGTCCAGTTTGAAATTAAATGGATTATTGTAATTTTTTTAAAAAAATTAGATGAATAAGAAGGTGGGAAATTTAGAAATGAAAAAGACATGAGGTTATCAGATTGCATTTAAAAGTTCCTGAGGTGCCTAACAATTTGTCAATCTAAAAAGTGCATGTTTTCTTCTCCAATTGATTTGTATTTGCAGCCTATAGTTTGAGCAGATACGAAAGAAAAAGTGCATGAGTGTGTATGACTTTTGACGAATGTTCATTGCAAGAATGCACAGGCCATTGCGAAACACTACCCAGCGCTTAAGAGCTTAAAGAAAAAAAAAACACAAGAAAATATGAATTATTACTGATTTTCCTGGAGCAAAATGCACCAGAGTACAACATAAGTATACCATGGTTCAACGCCTTTCATTTTATAGAAGGAGATTTATATTGTGATGTATATGAAATAAAATGTCTGAGATATGGTCACCTTAGAGAGTCACCCATAGGGAATAGTGAGATGAGGTCAAGTGAGGACTCGTGATGATGGATCATTCAGAAACTAGTAAACTCCTGCATGTTTTGGTACAGCCAGACTGCAGAAAATATTTCTGGTTTGGCTGGGAAAGAATTTGCAACACCAGTGTGAGAATAATCTCTCACGAATGTTTTTATTGGAGGATTTGTTTTCCATGTTCCTAACTTGGATGCAAATCACCTTTCTCTAACTCTCTGTTACATGAGACCATTAATATAGCATGTATTGTCACACTCAGCCCATGTCTTTATTAACCCTGCTATGTGCAGTGATTATTACTTAAATTGCATGTGTTGAATATGCTTCTGAAAGAAATTTTGAATATCTTGAGTTCCCTAATAAGAACTATTACTAACAGAATTCGAACCAAAATATTCTGTATGCATTTATTATCTACATACCTTAAAATTTATAACCATTGCATTAATAATCAAAATGATACATGATTTTTAGTAAAGATGCACAAGTAATTGTACACATATATCACACGTTCTTTAGGATAAAATGAATTCTTAAGTAGATGGTTAATGAAGTTATGGATCAGTATATGCATTAATTGGATTAATTTATTAGGCATTTTAATTTTAAGTATTGATTTGAAGAATACAGTAGGTCAATTTTCACTTGCCTTTGTCATAAACCTACGTTTACTTTTTGTAGTAATCCCCCTAAGCTTCAAGAACCTTATCTACAAAGTGGAGACAATAAATCACATTCAATCTATGGATAATTTGAAGATTTAAATAAATATCATAAATGATATTGCCCAAATATGCATGTTAACCACGTATGTTAAACAATGCTGGTTATTACAATTGTGCCTACATTAGGAAAAGGAGAATGTGTGGCTTTTTAATTCAGATACATGAGTCTTAACATGTACTCTGTATTGAAATATTTAAATATAATAATTTGAAGAGCAAGATTAACTTTGATATGAAATGAACATCTGTAAAGAACACAAGAATTGAGTTTCATTCTCTAGTGATATGTAGGAGAGCAGAAGACTAAATTAATAGAGATTCTCAATTTGTGTGAAACCAATACAAACATGTTTTTTTAATCATTGATAAATTTTCCAGAGTTGGCTTTAGTATATGAGATCCTGGACAATGTAAGTTACCCTTCCCTGGCTAGCATAAGTGCTTGACAAACATAAAACTTAACACGACTATCATATTGTCCAAATGAATTTTCTGACTCTTACTGAGCTTATAAGCTATAAATAGATGCACCTTGCTTATTAAATAAACATGTGATGTCAAATACATCTGTAGCCATCCATTTCAGTTTTGAATTACCAAGTGAAAAACACTATATAAAATGCAAATTAGTTAATTAGATTGTTTAATTGGCAAGACACGCCATTTGTATGGGGAGGAGAACCTGAAGCAGATGGCACAGTGGGCATTGAAACAACCACTCGGTCCTGTCATTAGATCATTTTGTCTCCACATATCACGTATCACTATTTCCTATTATTGCCCAAACTAATAATATATTACAATGCAAAGTATACATTTTAACATAAAGCATATTCAACAATAAAAATTTTTAGAAATGCTATGAGGTTTTTAAGAAATTCAAAATAACTTTTACAAAACATTCACATCTGCTCAAAGAAACTTTATTTCCTGAATGGCATGCAATATTTAATGATAAGCACTAGTGTTTAACTCTGAAAACTGAATAGTATTTACTATTTGTTTTATGTGACTGTTTTGTTATTTTTCCCATTTTATTGGTAAGTGTAATACATAAAGTTTACATTGACCTCGATTATTTTGTGCACATACATATTGTGGCAAAGTGGCAAATCCTTCCCCTCTCCCTTTTTGAGCCCCCAGCCTCCCCTTCAGTTCCCATTAATTTCCACATTAAGTTCTATGAAATAGTTGCGATCTGGGTTTCTCACATCAGAGAAACCATTCAATATTTCATCTTTTACTTCTGACTCACTTCACTAAGCATGGTGGTGTCAAGTTACATCCATTTACCTACAAAAGCCTCCAACCTATCTGTCTTTATAGATACACAGTATCCCATTGTGTATGAAAACCATGATCTGTGTATCCATTGGTCTGTTGAAGGGTATTTTGGTGTCTTCCACATTTTAGCTATTGTCAGTTATGCTGTTATGAACATGAGCATACATGTATTTCTATTACATGTTGTTTTTAACACTTTGGGGAAAATTCCCAGAAGAGATGTCACTGGACCGAAGGGATATTTGTTTCCTGTCTTTTGAGAGACTTCCATCCTGCTTTCCATAGCGGTTGTACAGTTTACATTCCCATCAGCAGTGCAGGAAGGATCCTTTCCCCCCACAGCCTCGCCAGCACTGATTGCTGCTTTTCTGGATATATGATATGTGCCAATCCCCCTGGAGTTAGATAGTATCTTAATGATGTTTTGATTTGCATTTGTTGTCAGATATAGATGGCTTTAAACTTAAAAGTAGTTACTTTTGAGCAAGTTACTTTACATCATGGAATTTGATTTTCTTATTCGGCAGATATGACTAATATTAGCTTTAGCTTAACCATTTGATATAAAGATCATATAAAACATAATTAATTTGGCATATCTGTATTAATAATTAGAAAGATGAACTATTGATACTCAAATTAATGCACATTTTAAATTTCATGTCTAACAACCAGGTATAGAGGTGTCCAACAGCCACCTGCTTATTTTTGTAACACTGTATTTTTTAAAGTAAGCTAATCCTAATGAATCGGGCAGAACAGATTAACATAATTAATTAAGACTCCAATGAAAGCTTCTCTTGTAAATATATTTTACATCTAAAATGGAATTGTGGAGAGAAAATACATTCTAAGTAATTCTTGATTTCATTCCAAAAATCCTCAAACGCATATTATTATTAACAGCCATTGATTCAGCTGAAAGATGATGTTGGAAATTATGATTTACAATTTTTCAGTTCCCATTTTATTCTCCATTCAGCCTATAATTACATTAAGGGCGCTATCAGTAGAATACTTACCGCTGTGTATCCTTATGAAATAATTGTACCACATGGCTCATAAAAGGTTCACATTCAGGCTGTTATTTTAGTTTCTTTAGAAACACAAATGCACCTGTTCTCGACACAATTAGTATGGGCCATATTGAAGATAACCCAAACAAATAATGACAAATTGCTTTGCTTGATTTGAAAAATAAGGCACAATGCCTATTGAGGCACTGGCAAAGCTTTGATAGTGGTGGTGGGTGGAATTAACATATTTAATGAAAATTGATTCTGTTTATGTACAGAGGTAATGGGTATGCCTGCATAATTTCTGGGCACTGACTCTAAGTTATTGATTATTATTTTATAATCTACTCAAGACAATTCAAGCCAAAGGTAGCATCTGTTTGGCACCAAGATTCTACTTAAATTTAATTTTCCAGTTCAAGAGAAATAGCTACAGAGAGTCAAATAAACTCGTCAAGGTCATAGAAGCATTTTTTTTCTGTTTTGATTAAAGATAGACTGCAGCTCAGATAGTCAAAAGATTTTTATCAGAAGAATAAATTCTTGTCTATATGTTTTAAGGAGACAACAGTGAGAGAATAGATAAAATTGAGCGAAGATGCATTCTTCCTTTTAAATAATTTTTTTCTAATTTCTAAAATAATTATAATTTCAGCATTTATTGTTTCTTACATGCTATGTTTAGATTTAACTTTTAGAATTTGTTCAAAAAATGAACTTTACAGCATATGTTCTTTTAAATTATGAATAATTTTCTGAATTGGTAGTTATATATCTTCATAACTTTAGAGTGATGAGTCAAATAGATGGTAACTAATGATAATTTGTTAAAAATTCGCCCTCTAGCCACTAGTTAGTGCTGTTGTAAAACAAAATTCCCTAACATATCTACCCTTAACCTTTTCAGAATATTTTTCAGTTAAAAATCTCTTCACAAAAATTCATTTGAAAAAGTAATCACAATGCAGATTTTGTTTATGCTTTTACTTCACAGATGAAATGAAGATTAAGAGAACATGGCCTTTAGGAAGAGAGTCTATTTTTCTGCATAGCTACCCCAGAGTACTAGCCATCTTCCTCTTTACGAATGTAGTCCAGGTGGATTCTGAACTAACTGTGTAGCCCAGGCTAGCTTTAGACCCATGAAAATCTTCCAAGCTCCGCCTTCCAAGTGGCTGGATTACACTCATGCCCCACCACACCATCTTTCTGTGGTGTTGGGGGATGAACTCATGGCTTGGTGCTTGCTAGGTAAGCATTTTAACCCTGTGCCAATTCTCCAGCCCTCTCTTATCTCCCTGGAAGGAAAACCAATTTGAATCCCAGAATAGGGTGTAGACAATATTAGGGAATCTCTATACTGCAATATGAAGATACCCCAAAAGACTTATATTTTCCATTTGATCCAGCAATACCTCTTCTGGGTATCTTTCCAGAAGAGAGAAAAGCAACCTATAACAGAATGCAAATGTACCCATGTTTATAGCAGCACAACTAACAATAGCTAAAATGTGCAAGATGCCAAAATACTCATCAACAGACTAATGGATACCAAGAATTGTGGCATATGTGCACAGTGAATTTCCATCCATGAAGACAGATAGATTTGAAACTTTTGTAGGTAAAAGGTCACAACTTGAGAGGATCATGCTCAGCGGATCACACACAAAAGGTTAAATATCTCATGATTTCTCTAATATGCGAAACCCAGAATGCAGACATTTTCCAGAACAAAATAGGTGTGATAATGGGAGTTCGGGAGGATGGGGAAAGCTCAGAAAGGCCAACTATAAGAAGGGAAGAAATTGTAATGTTGACGAGATAAACATGTACAAAATACCCAAGCTCATATATGTACCAAGAAGTCAGGGAAAAACAATATTGGGGGAAATAAATTGCATCGAATTCCCCGGTTTTCCTTTGCACATGTTTTCCCTTCACTATTTGAATTTTGGGGAGACCCAGGTCAGTCTATGACATATGCCAAGAACAACAGAGACAGGTGAGTAAGTGCAGTGAATATTGCTTTAGATTGCAGGAGGATGGGCACTGTCCTTTTGAGTTTAAAATTGAGTGACATCACAAAATCAGTTATGTGCATTCAGAGATTGCAATATTTCACATACAGTAAAAAGTAAAGGCCAAAAAGACCAAAGCTTATGGGACTAAGAAAGAGTAGAATGAAGCTGGAAACAAAGGGAGAGTTTCAAATTTGTGGGACAATAAATGCCAGGGTAGGATCTTAGATTGGTATTTTTCTCCATTTTTATTGATACATATATATGCGATACACCGTGGCTACACTGAGCTTGAGTATTTTGTGTGTATATACATCATGTCAACATTGAAATCCCTTCTCCTTCCCATATTTGGCACTCTTACACCCTCCCCAATTCCCCTAACTCTCACTCTCACTCCCCTTTGGTTCTAGAGTATGCCTGTATTCTGGGTTTCCCATCTCAGAGACACCATGCAATATACAACCTTTGTGTTTGACCCATTTCACTAAGCATGATGGTCTCACGTTGCTTCTATTTACCTGAAAAGTCTCAAACCTACCTCTCTGTATGAAAGAGTAGTACTCCTTTTCGTACATATACCACCATATTTTATCCTTTGGTCTCTTGATGGGTATTTCAGCATCTTCCACATTTTAGTGCTCATTAGTTGTGTTGTCATAAACATGGATATATTTCACTTATTTCTAGTAAGAAGGGGCATTCAAGTCAGAAATTATACAATGTGCCATATTCTTTTGAAAATAGTAAAAAAAAGTTGAAGATCAAATAAACATGAGTTTTATTTTATTTTATGTCACCCAGAGTGACATAAAATGAAACTTGTATATTTTGTAGTTGAGATGGAATGGTAGTTTTCCCCTATGGAATAAAATGTTTGCAGTGAAATGTTTAAGAAAAGAAAATGTGCTTAGAAACCAAAATCAATAGTTTAATAAATGTCTTGGTTAGTCTTCAGTTCTTCCACTAAGTATCTAATTGGAATCCTACTGTGCAGTTACAAACCTCATCAGAATTTCATGTTCATCCTGGGAAAATACCAGACATCCAAAGATAGAGAAATTATTGAAAAACGTGTTTACACCCTGTTCTCTCATAGGAAATGGTTGTTTGACAAAGGAAAACTGTGACTGTACAAATTGCTATGATATAACCACACATACAGAATGGCTTGGTTACACTCCACTCCAATCTGGAGTCCAAAGACAGCTGAGGCAGTGGGTGTTCATTAACGCCAGCCACTCGGACAGAGTTGCCAATGATTCCAAACAGAAGTTCTGGGGAACTGGATGATGGGTTTTTCACATTAAGTTGTCTTTTAATTTTGTCAGGATTAATGTATAAGAAAAATCTTTTGTCTGTATAATGCTCTTACAGTTGAAAAAGACTTAAAGTTGCATTAAAAGAAAATATTTTCCTGTCCTACTCCTTTAAAAACTTTAATTTTAACTCTTCTATCTCATATATCTTTAGATGCATAGCCTTGATTAATGTATTTGATACTCTCTGGTGTACAGTATTTCCTTTTAAAGTATTTTCTGTCTCATTCATTATAGGTCTGGCATTCAGTTAGTCGTTCTACAGAGTTCTTTACTGTACCACGCAGCTGCAATAAATTGGTGCAGTAGAGCACACCCTATTCCTGTGTGTAGAGGCGAATGCTGACTGTAGAAAAGAAAAAAGTCAGGATCTTATTTACGTATTAGGGTCTCAGAAACATGAAACTATTTAAAGCAGCCAAAGTAGTTGGAAGAGTTATGTTAAAAATCCTTGCTTCTTCACCACATGTATACAACATATGTGTGTGATGAGGCATACGTATAGACACACAATGAGTATGTGCGTGTGTGTGCCTAATATTAATTAGGCATTGACTGTAATTAAATCTCTTTAAATTGTTAAGTGATTGTAACACTTTTTTGCATTTAATTACATTTTTCAGTGAACCCTTCTATAGGAATATGATTTTTATGTTATTAAATATAAAAAAATCGTTGCACATGTATCATGGCATAAAGGCAATAATGGGCATTATTTTTATTCTACTTAGAGAATGCCTAGTAAGGTTTAGCAATTTTGAAATTTGCTAGAAATCGTTCTGATGTTCGTCTCTGATTTTTTTTTTTTTTTTTTTTTTTTTTTTTTTTTTTTTTTTTTTTTTTTTTTTTTTTTTTTTTTTTTTTTTTTTTTTTTTTTTTTTTTTTTTTTTTTGGTTGTGAAGAGAACATTTTATTGGGAAAAGTATGGCAGGGGAAAGAAAGCAGAGACAGAAAAAGGGTGTAAAGCTCCTCCTGCTAGTCAGAAGTGGGGGACAAATGTGGGTTGCTTGTTTCAGTCACACATTATAAATAAATTGTTTCACAGTAACAATCTCCATCAGATTGAGATCAAATAGAGGATACGTTTTGTCTTGATCATAGAAGAAATTTGACCTGGGTGATTCGTACATCCTTTCAACCAATGTCTGCTTAACTCATCCATAACAAGTGTGGAAACTGACAATTTGGCTAACAGTCACAATGTGTCAAGTAGTGATATGTATCACTTCTTTGTATCTTAATATCTCTCCTGTCAAGATCCACATGTTAAATCCTTAATCGCTGCCAGGAAACAATATGATGAAGACTTTTGGAGACAATTAGACCACGAAGGCAGAACCTTCATGAGTAGTATCAGTATTGTCATAAATAGTCAAAAAGCAGCTTTCACCATGTCAGTGACATTGTATGAGCCAAAATTCCAGCCTTCTCCACACATTTGTGGACTATCTAATCCCCAGAATGGTGAGAAATATAGCGCTCTATCTTTTTAATCAGACACAAACTTATAGTATTCTCTTGTACATACTCAAATAATTAAGAGTATTTCCATTGTTCTGTAAAAATTTATATTTCAAATTAACTGTTATTTTAAAATCCAAGATATGAGAGAATGTGCAACAACAAACTTCACGTGCCTAAAATCAGAATAGAAAAAAGGTAGAAAAATTTTCTACATGAGGTTTATCATATTTCTGCATTTTTACACACAAAATATTTGATTCAATTACCATTCTGTAGACTTTACATCTTTCTACAAGTGATCTTTTCAATCACTTGTATCATTAAGCTCAATGTTGGTACTCGATGCATGGTGCACAAATTTCCTTCAAGGAGAAAAATAAAAATAAGTCTCTACATAGTATCTTGATAAAACTTCTCTTGATTTTCACTCTCAAGAATAAACTAAGTATCATAGTTTATTCCCCTTTTAATTGAAAAAATGACAGAAATTCAATCGAACCAGAATATCACAGAGTGGTTGGAAATATCTATAAATGTACAATATCTGTGGGAATTAAATCATATCATATGGCAATGAAAACATATAGGAATGATATAACCTAAAAAATTACAATGAAATAAACATCACCATTAATCTTATTCAAAATACTCCTCCTTCCCCTTACTTCAAACACAGTTATTCAAATATTATTGTCACCTTCAAAAGTTCTGGAGTACCCGTTCAGGAGTA
Source organism: Ctenodactylus gundi (assembly GCA_004027205.1). Classification (NCBI taxonomy): domain Eukaryota; kingdom Metazoa; phylum Chordata; class Mammalia; order Rodentia; family Ctenodactylidae; genus Ctenodactylus; species Ctenodactylus gundi. The sequence continues at coordinate 105,820 of PVKB01004563.1, forward strand.
TCTTGCTATGGCTGAGTGCTTGCTAAATGAGTGGCAGGCTTGAAAAACTCACCACAGTGTGTCTTTGTCCATCTATTCCCTGGATCTGGTACCCAGCAAGTTCTAGCTCTTCTTTAAAGGTAAAATTGTCATAAAAAGTAAATTTTTGCAACAGATTGAGGGCAACCAGGCAGCCATGACAGTGCAACAGAAGATATTTCCGGTGCAGTATGGTAGCTTCTGCAAAGCAGAGCTCACCCATCTTGTGGGCTCATATTTCACATGGTGACACATGGGGTAAATATTCATGCTTTTTACTTTTAGTTCTTTATGTGATTTAATTTTAATTTAATAATTTTGTGCACAACATACACAAATTTTATAGACCAGATATATAAGAAGCTGAATTTATATCTAAAATAAAAATCCATTTACTTTATACATATACACTGCAATAAATCAGTATTTGATCTTTTTAAACACTAAATTGTAGGTCAATGTATTACCCCTGAAAGAAAAAATACTCCAGGGAACCCAATTTTTTTTTCCACTGAAGGTTTCCAAAAGATGAGAAATTAAAATTGGTTTTATTTATGATATTCTATCCTCCTAAACTTTTAGGTTAACAAACTACTCCAGAAATTTACCAGCAAGCATTTTATTCATGTTCAGCCAAACCCCCAAAACGAGAAGTATAGCTTTTATTTTTAAGCTTCCTTTGACTCTGGGGATTAAAAACCAATTTCTAGGCTTCAGATGGTTTATATATGGCCTGGATTTTTAGAGAAAAATAGGACCTTATAAAGCTCTTACCTTTCAGATCAGGGAGCTCAGGCAAGTCTCAGGAATTAATCCTTTATTTATTTATTTATTTATTTATTTATTTATTTTTCTGCTTCATGATTCAAAGGATACTTGGGAGAATACTGCAAAAAAGCCTTTATGTGACAGTAGACAGACTATTTGATTTTATCCTGCTTAGACAGAGATTAAGGCTGGAGGCAAGCTGGAAATTAACCAAGTAAAATATTCAAGTGAACTGGAAGTTTTTCTGGAGGGAAAGAATATGCACAGGACATAAACAGCTTCAAATTTTTGGCACTCTTAATGGGGCCAATCCAAGATTCCTTGTGCTAGACCAGCTAATCCTGAAAGCAGACAACAGCCTGCACGTCCCTTCCACATAGACAGTCAAAGAAGCATATTTTCTGGATGTTTATATACATAGTAGATGGAGTTCTTTGAGAACCACACCAGTCATGAGGAAATGCATTATCGCTTTTAATAAACCTGTTCAGTAGTGCCACTGTGAGTATCATATGATTATTCTCCATCATCTCTGGCATCACTGCAGACTTAGAAAAGACCCATAGACATGCAAACCAAAACAACACTGAGTTTCCACCTTGCTTCAGGAAGAATTGCCTGTTACCAACAGGCAAACTCAAAATCAACAAATTGCTGACGAGGTTTTGGGAAGAAAGGAATCCTCTACATTGTTGACGGGACTGTAAACTGGTGTAGCCATTGTGAAAATCGGCATGGAGATTTCACAAGACCCCTGGAAATAGATACTATGTTCGATCCAGGCAGGCCTCTTCTGTGTATTTCCGACAAAGTTAGACTAGGCACAACGGTGATGCATGCGTACCCCCGTCTATAGAAGCAGAAAGCATGGCGGCTGAATCTTTTACAATCCATAAAAGGACAAGTAAGTTGGAGTTCAGGAGGGACGAGGAAGGCAGAGGCAGGCGGTCACCTCAGAAATCGTCTTCTAGTAGAGTTACGCAAATAGAAGGCAAAGAGGTTAACTTGCTAAACAGTTTCTACCAAGTAGGACACTAAAAAGAGATCTATTTGGACTTTTTCATCATTTCTCTATAAAATTAGAAAGAAGCAAAGAAAATAGAGTTCAATCTCATTACCAATCCAGGCACATAATTGCGTCATAATTACATTTGCAAACCAAAGGGCTACATATGGCTTCGGGAAGTTAGGTTTTATAGCACATGGTAGCTCAAATAGCCAGCATAAAATATCTTCTGTAAAGTGATCACTTATACCCCACTTTCCAAGAATACTGAGCTCCAAGACTTTCCCCCATTTCCATATATATATATATATATATATATATATATATATATATATATATGGTTCACCATGAACTTCAGTATTTTGTACACATCTACATCGCATCCACATTACAATCCCTTCCCATTTTCGTCCCTCCCACGCTTTTATTGGCAAGTTCAATGTGGTCAGATTAAGAAACGCCGAGCTGATTAGGAAAGTATACTCCAGGGTGTGTCTAGTGGGTGTCTCCACGAAAGACTGACATTGACGGAGAAAAGCCGCCCTGATTTTGGATGACGCCAACCAACAGGCTGGCAGCTCAGATCACAACAAAGGAGAATAAGAAGGCAGTGGTGCGACTGCACTTGAAATGCGCTATTTTGCTTAAATGAATTTGTTTTACCGTCACCGTCTTGCCAGGCACTCTCATATCAGAGACTCTCCAGAGAGCTCCCAGACCTTAGTCTTAGATGGGAGCTGCCTCTTTGATTCCCTTAGTTTTTAAGCTTCGAGCTTTTTGCACTAAATGCATGCTGGATTCTTTGGCTCCCAGAAAGTCATGGGGGCCAATCTTTCCCCCCTCTCTCTAAACTTACATTTTTCCCTCTTAAGAACTCTAAGCAACACAAAATTTCATTTTATTTACTGAGAGTTAGAAATTGTCAGCACACTCTAAATTTTCTTGCCTTCATATGCCTTTTCTTCCTCTTTTATCCATTCTAAATGGTATTTTTTAAAATAAAATGTTTGTGCTTGTTTTAGTCCCTTGGCTTTTACTCAGGTGGTGCCATATGTGAGTGGGAGAGCACGTGCTATGGAGAATGAATGCAATGGAACCCAGCACACTCACAGAGCAGCTGCACAATCGCGTGGGAAGGAACAGGGCAGAGAGACAGAAACCTCAAACAAGGAGAGAAATTTAATTTGAAATTGTTTTGCAGATTGAGCACAAAGTTGGACTCTTTGGTGGCTGTAGTAGATTGCCACAATATCTAGGAGAAAAGACTAAGAATTTTTAAGAGTAAAATCATCATTGTAAACCTTATATTTTGCACTTGTCTATATCAATAAAAAGGGAATAAAGTAAAATCAGAAGTACAATCAGATATGGAGGTGAAAATAATGTATCATTTTTATAGATTCACTTTTTAAAGTTTACATGTATTTACTGGTACACTTATCATTCGGGAAACACTGAATTTGTAGTGTTTTACTCTCCACACACAATTTGTTAAAATTGTCTTAAAGAATTGTGCTGTAGAGTATCAGAGAATACACAAAAGCAAAGTGAATGTCTCCATTAAATTCTATATACACAGAAAATATGAATGTGGGTAGAGAGAAAGGGAAGACAGAAACTAAGAATACTTCAATCGCATTCAGTTTGTCTCTCAAGAAATGAAAGATGCATGGATATTTGGGCAGGGAAAGGGTGATTTTAAACATAGAAATTAGAAATATGTGACAGAATCTCTTTATCTTTGGAGGTAGAAATAAATTGAAAACGTACCCACTTTTCTACTGTCATGCAGTAGTTCATCAGTGATATCGGTGGCGGGTGACTCCCACGGTCTCTTTCCATTCACCACTGACGTCCTATGCTTCACTCACTACCCAACAAAGTTTTGTAAGAATCGTCATCTATCACCTCTATTCTCTGAATTTTAATTAGATTTGATTAACAAAAAGTCCTGAGAGAAAAAAAAAATGTATAGATAAAACATTAAAAATTCAAGGTATGTGTGACCTCTATCTTTCTCAAAATTCAATTTGTCACTCGCGCAGGTGGAAGCCCTGACTGAGAGCATCCTGCTCACTCAATAGCCTTGAGGACGGTAGAAAGTGCCATCACTTTCCCTGAACTGCATTTAGAGAGTCAGAAACAGTTCCTAGAGAATTGAACTTAGGCCTTCAGGTATCTTCCTTGG
>PVKB01004563.1:109899-135215 GCA_004027205.1 Ctenodactylus gundi
TTTTTTTTTTTTGCAACTTTGCATGACATAAGGAGAAGAAATACATCTAGTGTACCTTCCAATAGATACTAATCCCATCACGGGAGAACCAAACTCAAGTGTCATCTCATCTAAACTTATTTACTTCTCCAAGACCTCATCTACTGTGGAGAAAACACACATAGATGATATATGTATATATACATGTACATATATAATGCATAGAAAAAATAACACATCAGAAATCAAAAATTAAGCTCAAAGAATTGGTATTAGCTATGAGAATTCTGAGCAAATGCATATAAACATAAACTAATGGATACAAATTTTATAGTTATCAATTTAGGCAAAGATTTTTTTCTAACCCTTAATCTATATATACTGAAATTATGTTATATTAAAAAAGAATTATGCTACTGAATATACAACTGCAAAATAGCAGGAGAGTAAATACTACTAGTTATTTTGCAAGAGATATCATGTTATGTTATAAATATTGGGTGGAACAAATAGAAAAATGCCCTCAGAATTTCTGGGCAAAAACAAAATAAAAATCTAAAAATCAAATGTTTATATAATTCTTGTCATTTATATTTTTCTGAGGACATTTGCTATTTATTAATCTGACTGGGCTTATATACTATCTACACATTTTAAAATAGATGTACCTCTGTCATTTTATTTTTAAAATAAGACAAGGTGATTGCCAGAGCACTATTTAACTTGTGAATTACAATTAAAATTTTGCCATATAAATTCACGATTTTTTAAAGCTCACACAAAATAAATAAGGAGCGATAGGCATGGAAAATGTACGTGGTAAAAAAATGGAATACCTTTTAAATTTACGGTTTATTTAAAGAGTCTATTCAACACAATTTCCACTGTATATTGTATTTTCGTAGAACAAAAAGACTAAGATTTTCACATACAATATAAAAACATTAAAAACTATGTTTGGATGTAGATTCTTCAAAAGATAATTATACTTTTTTAGATCATTTACATAATTTCAATTCATTTTTGAAGGTGATTTTCTGAAATCATACTAGCAACTAAACAAATTTTACACTTGGGCGCGAATATAAGCACAAGATGAGTAGGGTATTAATACATTTCCTTAAAATATTGGATAATAATTATCTCCTAAGCTGTGCTAACTCCTTAGCTTAATTATGCTCTCTTTGCTGTAAAAGGATGATGGCATTAACCAGCCATCAGCAAGGAACTCGCTTTGAGCTGTTTCTTCCAGTAATTAGTAAGGGGATTGAATATCCACTAAATAAAGTTGGGGAATTTGAGAAGATCAGTTGGGAGAATGCGTGCATTAAACAAGCGTCGCCTTTCTATAATCACTATGCTTTAGACCTAATTAAACTCAAGAGAATCTAATTAAATAAAGGGGAAATAATAAGGCGCTAAAATGATTTGAAGATGGGTTTGATACTTGCAATCCAGAATTCTTTAAGAATAAACCCTATGATTAAACTTTTAACAAAGGATAAATGGCATTCCCTGAAATGGCAAACTCTGAATTTCAAATTGAATTGTCACATCTACCTAGTAGATTAAACCGCTAAAGGGAAGTTTATAGAAAGAATACTTGGCTAAGGATGTAGCTCAGTGACAGAATATGAGCATAGCATGCCTGAGGCCCTGAGTTTGGTTTCCATTAACATAAAACAAGAAGAAAATATTGATTTGAACACTCTGGTTGTATCATTGATTTAGGAATAGTTCATACTTTTGCAGTAATCTCACATTAATGTATAAAATTTAAAAATATATATTTTAGTGCATTTTTGTATTTAAGGTTTCTATTGAATGCATTGTCAAATATTTAATTTAATTGAAATTTAATTTGATGGCAAGTATACACATACTTAGCACATACACAGATTTATTAAGTAGTGTATGTATCTGTGTATGCTAAAAATTACTAAGCTTATATACAAAAATTAAGGAAGAGAAAAACCAAAACATTTTAATATTCTTTGTACATATTGACACAAATATTCGAAGATTTCCCACTAACAATTTACCTGTGTAAATTGCTATATGGACTATTTTCTTGAAGAAATAAAATTCCTATTCTATGGATTCCCACATAGACAAAATTCCGGCTTAAAATTCAACCTCATACATTGCTCAGTTTCTCCAAATAGAAATAACATGGCATTTTTCTTTCTTGTGCTGGTGCCGTATGCTAATGCTAAAATATAATTGTTACGAAGTTGTGGTATTCCAGGACTGTGTGTCTAACTATCCTGAAAATAGACATGCAATTGATGGCCATGGCAGCTCTGATTTTCTGGTATATACTGCAGTTATTATCAGATGCCGTTGAATTAAATGATCCAAAATGTCAGACTGATTTCTCGTCCTTCATACCATCATACAAAAATTCTGAGTACTGCATTTCTGTAAATTCCATCCCACTTTAAAAGAGTTTTCTTTAAGTGCCTGGAACCTAAAGGATATAATAACTAAATGCTTTATGTTGAATACAAACGTCGTTGTCTCAGAACCTTTTCCTGCCCAAAACACAGAGGTAGACGTCCCATCACTGTTTTGAACCCTATAACTTTACAAAGTAAGTGGCAGTTGACTGATGCTCTTTGAGCTAAAATCCTCACTTCCATAAGAATAAGAAAATATTAAACATAAAATTAAATCATGCAAACAAAGACAGTTAGGATGATGAAGAAAATTCCAATTAAAATAACTACATGATTTGTAGTTTTGCTGTTGGTGTTGTTTTTTGTTTGTTTCTGACATCAATACAACAAACCTTGGGAGATTTGCATGAGATTTTTCCCGCTTTTGTTGATATGTATATGTGCAAAACTTAAAGTAGCCTCCCCTCTCTCCTTTCGACCCTCCCCCTACCCTCCCCTCAGTTCCCATTATTTTTCACATTAAGTTCCATGAAGTAATTGTGAGCTGGGTCTCTCATGTCAAAGAAACCTTTCAATATGTCACCTTCTGCTTCTGACTCACTGCACTAAGCATGATGGTCTCAAGTTGCCTTTTAACAAAACTCAAAATTAAAAACTTTTTACCTAATACATTAGATAAAAATTAAAAGTAAAAAGAAGGTTGACAGATACAACTGTTTAAATAAAATAAGAAAATCAAGGTCTTTTAATGCATGTTTGTTGTTGTAAATTTGATTTATGAATATTAGCTCATTGAAGAATCACTATGTAATTATATATTAAGAAATATATTCTAAATTCAGAGATATCCCTAAAGAAATTTTACTTAAGGTGTGTGTGTAGTCATAAAGTGTGTGCTTATTGGAGAATCCATTGACAGCTGACTAAATTATTTATACTTAGCTCAGAAAAAAACCATAATTATATATGTTTTAAACCTACACTTAACAATATAAATTCACAAGGAATTTATCATACACAGAAGTCAAATTTGCAAAGCAGTAGGTTTAAATGGTTTTGAAAAACATGATTTTAAAATAATTTTTACATTATGGGATTTGATTCTATAGTGTTTTATGGACAAAAATGTTTAAAACGAAAGGGTTTGGTATTAAAAAGAAAGAAACAGTAGTTTATAGATTTTCATTAGAAATAAAGAAATTGAGGATCAAAGATGTTAGCCAGTTCCTTTATTCCATCTACTTTTGAGTTTTGAACACAATCATTGGAAAAAAAAATGTCTCTACTGGGGACATGACTAAAAGATATCAACACTATCCTTATTTAATAGAATTTTCTCTATCTTTTTGTTAAGATATGTGACTACAAATGCTAACATACCTTTCATTTCCTTGGACCACTTCAATTACGATTCACAAAAGTTGTCCTTTCAAGCTACATTAAGTTTATCTCCGTAATTTACCCAAGATCACTATGGCCTGGAATATAAAATTATTCCTTTCCTTCATCTCTAGGGCTCAGTTTTAAATCGATGGTTAATGGCTTTTATCTAACAAATATATACATATTTTAACAACGAGTATGAGTATGCTGTGCTAATGAATAGAATGTAACTGGCTTACAGATCTACATTACTTTGCATACAGGCTCGAATTCCAGAAACACCATCTTTAGGACTATTAACATTTAGTCCCCAAGGCATTCAGTATGCCACAGCTTGAATTTTTTTGAATTAACAGTAGGAAACTAAAAAGTATACTATGTGATTGGATGTGAAGAAGATAAATACAGTCAGGGCATCTGGTCTCTGTGGGAAGCCATGTATTGTGACTCCTGAGTGAGAATAATTGACTGAGAAAATGAGTGAGGGGGGTCCTTAACAGATTAAATCCCTGGGGGTGGGTGAACTTTGTTACCTCCATATTTTTATTTTTGGCAAAAACTATGTATTTAAAAAGTTAGTAGTATAATCTACATTTTATTTATATAATATTAGACTTTGATTCCCCATCATCACTTAAGCTAGGTGAGGTGGCACACACCTAAAATTCCAGCATTTGGGAAGCTGAGGCAAGAAGATTGCTATAAGTCTAAGTTCAGACTGAACTCCATGGTGAGTTCAGGACTAGCCTGAGCTACAAAGTGAAAACCAGTCTCAAACAAACAAACAAACAAACAAACAAAAATGACACTCCTACATCATCTAGAGCTTTGTTTATTTTTTCGTTTAGAAGATTTGGTGTTTTCATCTTATAACAGACAGGTTGATGGAACAGAACTGAGGATGCAGACACAATCCCAAGTACCTTCAGTTATTTGGTTTTGAGGCCAAGAACATGTATTACGAAAAGGATTGCCTCTTCAACACATGGTGCTGGGGAAACTAGTCATCTACATGTTGAAGAGTGATTATAGACATACACATACAACCATGTACTAAATTCAAATCAAAGTGATCAAATACCTAGATATTAAGATGTTATTTGTTGAAGCAATTTTATCTCTTCTTCTGATCTTGTATTATCTCCTCTCCTTTTTATAAGGAAATCGATGAGCACATTTATTGGCTACACGTACAAACTGAAGTATCTCAAAATTCTTAACCAAATTATCTTTTAAATTCTCTTTTTCCATATATGGTTAGGCTGTTGCATTTTGAGATCAGAACATAGGCATTCTTAGCAACTTTAATACAAACTAATCACCACCAGGCAAAGGAGAAAATACTAATAGACATCATGTAAAAATTCTAGAACTGAAAAAAACATTAAAAGTTTTTTTTTTTTTTTTGGTTTTTATGGCAATTGGTATGACCCTATGTCATATTATGAATATCATCATCACATTTCCTGACATACACTGGTATGTCTAAAAAAGAGGTCAGCTCCATATTTGCATTCTAATGTTTTTAACTAAAAATAATTATTTTTTTAGAAATGCTTTAGATTTTTGACAACTTTGAGCAGAAAGATATATCTTATTTATGACACACACCCCCACCCCCAGCTTCCCTCATTATCAACATTTCACCCTGGAGTAGCACACTACTCATAGTCAGTGGAACCAAAATTTTGTGTCATTATCCCTCAAAGTCTACAGTTGACATTAGAATCACTCTTGATACTCCACATTCTTTGTGTCCTACTAAATATATGCAAATATGTACTCCATATAGCAATTTGCATAATTGTTTGTCCTGAAAATCTTACACACTGTCATCAAATCTTTCATTTTCTGTAATTCCTGGCATTGATCACGTACTGTATCCACAGCTTCTCTTTTCTGAAGTTCCATATAGTTATAGAGTTGAAATCATAAAATATGTAACACTTATAGGTTTTATTTTTCCACTAGTAATTTGAATTTAACACTCTTCCATGTCTCTTCAAGGCTTTATGTTTCATTTTATTTTAGCACTGTGTAAAGAATATTTCAGTGTGTGAATTTACCATAATAGACTCACCTACTGAAAAGACATCCCCATTGCTACCAAACTTTGCCTATTATAAATCAAAGCAGCATGTATGTATAGATATTGTTTTAAAATAATTTGCATTTTATCAAGGAACACAATTTCCTGATTTGAGTTGTAAGATCATGGTTGGGAGAGGATATTTACATTGTAAAAAATGCAAATTGGCTGTACCATTTAGTGTTAGCACCAGAAACGGATGAGAGTTGCTTTTGCTACTCATTCTAGCCATTGCTTGGTGTTTTCAGTGGTTCAGATTATACTAATTCCCAACATTAGCCGTGACTGTCTCAAGAAGTGATGTACATCTCCTGATCTTTGAGTTTGCATATCTGTCTATACAAAAAAAGCTATAGAAAATTAAATAACTGAGTTTAGATGTAGGCAAAGAGAAATAAACTGGTAGATTTCTTGGTTTCTTGGATTTTTTGCTAAACCAGGAGCCTCAACATGATTATTAGCATTATTTCACTTAAAACTTGCTTTTAAAGGCTTACCAAGATTTCTACTGCTCCCCAATATTTCTTTTCTTACCTTGCCTCATATGATGGTTTAACTTTGTCAGATTTCTGGACAAATCCAAAAGGAGATAGTTTGTTTCATTCCACCAAAGTAAATCTCTGCATATCTGCATATATTACATTTAAGAATCTCACAATTTTGAGAATCTGAGATATTTTTAATCATTCATTTCCAAAGCTCTTATCCGAATTCAGGAGGCATAAAGTATTCTACAATGTATTTTCTCCCATGTCACAAAAATAACTGAAAAAAATATGAAATATTTTGAAAAGGAAAGACAAAAGACAATATCCACCTCTGCAGATATTGCTCTAATGCTTTGATTTTTACAACCAAACTTTTACTTCTTACTTCCTAACGTGAAATCACTTTTCTCTTCAGTTGCCTCAACCTTCACAGATATTCAAAAATACTTTCTACTTTGAAACAAAACCATTCTGCTGTCTGTAGTCCGCCGGGATTCAGTTCACCTGTTTTCGGCTATTTATCTCTGAATATTGCTTCTTACTCTTACAGTTTCACCATTTATTTAAGCTCTAATGACCACAGTCCCAGGCTGTGAACACAGGCTGCCTCTCTTTACTGTGTTTGGTTGCTTTCTATTTGATCTGATCATTTTCCACAGTTCAAATATAACCTGCATGTTTCTGGCTTTTGATTAGTAAATACGCCAGACCCTAGCTCGCCTCCTTTCATGCCGAATCACTTACCTTGATGTGTTATTCTCTGAATAAATTAACTTCAATATACCTAGAGTCATATTTCTTGTTTTTAATAACTAAACGTGTTCTTCTCCCATTTTTATCCATTGCAGCAAATGTCATCGCTGTCTACACGTTGCACAAATAGAAATATTTGGCTCCCTTGCTCTGTGCCAGGTGTTCTGCACATCCCATTATTTTTTTACAGCCAACAGCCTTCCAAATTAGACATCATCTTTCGCAACTGAACACCAAAGAGCTGCTGGTAGGAAGGCTTTGGGAAGCTTTCCCACGTCACTTAGATTTGACCTCAGCACACTGGTCTTTTTTTAGCTACTGTTCAAAAATACTGAGATGAAAATTCAGTGTAACTGGTTTTAAAACTAACGTAAAATGACTCTTATTTCCAACATTGTTTTCCTCTTGAGCAAGGCCTCTTTGTGCCCGGTCATTTATTCTAGTGATTGACTCCAGTGTTCAAAATATTGTAAGCTTTTCATTGTATTTGGGTGTGTTTAATGTTGTATTTCTTTTTGTTTTTAAGGAACTATATATAATAGCAAAGATACTCTTTAATAATTTTTCTTCTATATGATAAAGCTAAACTATTTAAAATTAAAGAAAATAATGCCAATTATCCGGCATAATTATGATTTTGTTTAAAAATAATGCAACTATCAATATCAACAATAGCACCCTAAATGCTAAAATCGTGTTAATGTTCACCTCGATTGTACTTTAATCCAGTTTCTTTTATTATAGTCACTGTGAGAGTCATATGACTATTCCACTGATGTCATTTGATTTATTTTTTTATAGATTCTTTTGGAATTGTAGACTAAACTTACATGAATTATAAAATTTTAATATATGTGCATTTAATTTTCAAGTTTTATTGAAAATATATTTTCTCTAAACCATGAAAAAAACATTTTCTAAATAAGCACTTACTTTGATTTGTGTATTAAATTCATGGAACTAAATATAGTACAAGGGGGTGTTGGAAACAAATTAGTTTTAATTAGTAATTTAGACGTCGCAAATTAGTACTCATCCTCCTGAGAAGCATCGAGTAAATGGGTTCCTACGTGGCTGGCTGCTGTTTTGGAAAGGACCACAGGTTTCTGATGTTTAATTTCTATGTTCTCATGCTAATTATAGACTTTTTGAGACACAGTCTCACTTTAGTCCAGGGTGGTCCTGAACTCACCATGTAGCCCAGGCTGGCTTCAAACACACAGCAAACCTCTTGTCTCAGCCTCCTGAGAGCTGAAATTACAGACCTGCCCCTCAGCACCACGCTTATGTGAGGCTATGAAATAGAACCTGGATCTGTCTTTGCCTTTCCTAGGCAAGCTCTTTAACCACTAAGCTCCATCCCCAGAACTATAGGCTTAGATTTTAGTTAAAAAAAAAATGTTCTCAGGAAGGTATTCTTTCTCTGCTCCTTATCTATTTCCAACTGAAAGAGGAAATAAATTCAATCTTTGTCTTAAATAGTATGTCTGTTCAAAGGTCAAGGCTAATTATAATAATATCAATAGGAACACAATATTATTAGCAACATAAATACCACCTCCCTGTCGTTAAAGGCTTACTGTGTTCTAACTTTTTGTGTATTATACAAGTTTTAGTTTCTCCATTCTTCTAGGTCTAAGACTTTGCTGCAATTCCTTGTTCTCTGTTATAAGGAAGGACAATGTGTGACTAAGGAAGTTAGGGAGTGTCCAATGTCATATCACAAAGGGTCTGCAGCAAGCTAGCTGACAACCTCATTCTAAACGGGAAAAAGCATTTACCATGGAAATGGGAACAAGGCAAGAATGGCCCCTGTTGACCCTACTGTCCACGGAAATGCTTGAAACTTTGGCCAGAACAATTAGGAAAAAGAAAGAAATAACAGGAATGTGAATAGGGAAGAAAGATGTAAAAATATCTCCTTTTTTCTTTTCCCCCATTTTCTTGATATCTATAAGTGCAAAATTTAAGGTTTACAATGAAGTTTCACATTTTGTGTACTTAAAACACATAATGCACCACTTCAAAGTATTCAAAACATTTCACCACGTCTCTTAGAAATAAAGAGCAAATGCAGAAAAGTAACAAGTTAAAAAAACCCAACAGTCCCAAATCAACAGCACACCTGTACCCCAACAATAAATTAAGCCAGAAGGAAATCAAGGGATCAATCCCACTTTTGGTAAGGGAAAAAAAAAAAAAACAGATAGTTGGATTAAACTTCACCCAAGAAGTGAGAAGTGAATTATTTGCACAGAGAAAACTGTCCAGACAGTTATACTTTAATGATATTAGAATAATGTTTAATTTGTGTTTTAATCTTTATGCATATTGGTTGTTATTTGAACTATCAGCACTTGGTTAAGGAAGGTTTTATTGAGAACTGTGGTGTGAATGTTAAGACTACCACAGTAAATGCGAGAGAGATTAAGTTCAGTTGTGAGTAAAACCGGAATAAAAGGATTTTTAGACATGGAGCCTACTTAGGCAAAAGAAAGTTTCTGAAAGCAGACATCAAACTTCAAGGGACTCCTATTAACTCACCTAATACAATTTTTTTCTTAAACTTAGACAAGAATAACCTGTTTTGGATATGAAAGGTGAAGAATTTGGACAGATTTCCAGAATGATCAATTATTGACCAAATTTTTTGCTAAAATTAGCTTCTGTAAAGTCCTACAAGGTTGCAGCTAGGATCAAGATTTTTCAGGGAACATTCAGAGAGGAAATAGCCTAAGGCTGATGACGGGGAACTCGTTGTCATGTGATGCTCGCTGTTTTAGAATTTTGATATTGCAGAAAGGGGGAGTTATAGCTTTTTTTTCTCCCCACAGAGATTTGTGGATTGATATATGTAGGTCTATTTGCCAGCTGTCTCCATATTATATAATTAGTAAGCTGTGGCATTATTTAGATTGTCACGCCAAAGACATAGTCAGTTTTTCTGAAACACATGAGTTGATGCGTAGATTTACATTACAGAGAGGACTATAAAGGAACATAGCAATGTCATTCTGCTCTGTTGATATTTAATAACTGATCAGTAAAATAAAATTTCAGAAGAACAATTCACATCTTATAAATTATATTATATTGGAATTATAGACACGTTGTCATAATGAAGATATAGTTTACATAGGTGTAGAACATTAAAATGTATAATTTGGGTATGATTTTAAATTAATGTAGCTGTTGTGTAGGTGTGATTAGACAGTTGGCAGGAGATGGATTTAAAAGACAGAAAATATCAGAAGTTATTAAATGTTCAATAAACACATACTTGAAGAAAACAGCGAATGGGCCTGGATTTAGAAAATTCAATAGTTTGGTTGTTGATTACAAAATTTTGAAAGGAATAAATGACAATCAAAACAGAAAATCTGGAAAGCTATTATTTCATAATGCTAATTAATTTCTTATTACTCTCCATAGACCTTACTTTTGGAAGATCTGTACTTTCTTAGGAAAATGATTTTAGTGTCATTAATAATAGAATGTCTCATTAATTATGACATTATTCATCTTTCCCAGTTAGTGTCATTCACTAGAAATCAATTCTGCTTGTTGGATTTAAAAATTTTTAATGATATTCATACATATTTGGAATTTCACAAGAAAAACTTTTAGAGTTTATATTGTCTTGTATTGTTTCAAAATTTGGATATTTACATATGTCATTTTTTGAAAATTTTAATGATGTAATTGTGTTTGTCATGGACTTGAGATAGGTGACGCTGAAATTCCCGCTTAATAATAAGATCTATAGGGCTTTTATCTGTGTTAGAAATAGAAAGCACTTTAAAGTCACATCTGTTGTTTGGAAAATGTTTAAGGAAAAGCCCAAATATCTTCAAAAAATTTTAATGTATATAAGAAGCATTCATAATATATATATATATATATATATATATATATATATATATATATATAATATTCAGTAAAGATTATCTAAAATTAGTGAATTTTAAACCTTCACTTCCGTATGAATAATGGTGCCTCTATTGGGAAAAGAAAAAAATATTTTTTCATATGCTATCTGAAAATGAAATCTTTTTAGTTATTTAAAATTTAGAAAACTACATTTCTTTCATAGAAGAATAAACAAGTCATACACACACTTATCTAGAAAAACAGTAACATCACTAAACCTGTTTTACTTACAATCATAAGGTGTCAAATTTTTAAATCAAACCTGTATTTGTATGCCAAAGGCTATACGGACTGAGTGAGTTTCCTGAAAATTCGTTCCGGTTAATCTCTTTGTGGGATGAGCTTTGCCACTCGAGGTATGATTGCAACAGGATGGACTATGAGCTAACAATTGCAGAAGCTCTGTGCTAGGTGTATGCTGTTTAGAAAAAAGAAATCTTTCTTAATTTTAACTGTTACTGAAAAGGCAAAGGAAATTAATATTTTCCTGTGATGGTTTTTTTCAGTATGGTAAGTCAATTTTGAAACATCCTGTTTCAAAATTTTTTTTTTTCTCACAAGCCACATTTTCACCAAATCTAACTCCAGGGCTACCACAGACGACTCCTTCCTGTCCTTAGTGTGGATCTTAAGACACAGACACATCCTTTGTTAAAGAAAATTTGTTCAGCTCAGTGGTCTTGCGAGAATAACATACATCTCCTTTGTCTCAGTAGGACCTTCTGCCTCCCAGTGACACTGTTCTGTCACTCCACAGGGCCCGTCCTCTGGAGACCAACTTAGCCTTCATAATACATGCATGTCTCTGACTCAGCTTCTCTCCAGAGTGAAAACAAAAATCATTTTATTTCCCCCTGGCTTGCTGTATTTTATTTTTTGTATGACATAAAATTGTTGCTCTGCAATATTTTATAGTACTATGTAACGTCTTACCTGCTTCCTCATGCTGATATTTCTTCATAGCAATTTTCACAAGTTGTAATATCACTATCCATGCAATTATTTGACGAGATAGAGTTGTTCAATACTGTATCCCAGAGGAACTACTTGTGTCTCCTACTTAGTGTAAGAGTGCATTAGACAATAATAAATATATCTTTAATTAAAACCTTATTGAAAGACCTTCACTCAACAAATGCCCTAGGCTAAGAAGATGTTGTACCAGAAAACACAACTATACTTTAGCAGGAGGATAATCTACGGAATAATGCATTATTTCATATAAATTCATTTTGTATACAGCTTGTAATTATTTATTTCAATACATCACTCTTCTATGTATCCATTAAATCAAATATATGTCTGTTAACAATAAACAACAAGGTAGTATCTAATTTATGAGCTTGCACTGTAATTGAAAAAGATAGTTCATTAAAAAAATAGATGAACCAAGGTATGTCAGGTCATACTTGTGATCTCAGAACTCTACAGGCTGAGTGAGAAGAACTGTTCCCAGGTCAATGCCAATTCAGACTGAAAATTCAAAGTCACCTTGATCACAAAATAAGATACCATTAACAAAAACAAAGAAAAAAGGGGGAAAAGTAGCTTCACAGAGTTATATTAGATATAATGCAATAATTAGTAAGAAGATTACAAGTTAAATGTTTAAAAAATTGTATGTTTTAACAAAGAAATTAATATGGTTGTATTTATTGGTATGACGGGGAGTCTTTTTGCTTACAAGAAAGTATTGGACAGAACCAGGACTTAGGTGAGAATGTGGATCATGGAGCTGTTGATAAAAAAAAAAAAAAATTCTGAATCAGAAGGGATTTCAGTTATCAAGGAATAAACATACAATGTGAGAGAAAATCTTCACCAGTAGTACTCCAGACAAAGATTTAATGTCCGGAATATGCAAAGAACTTACAAAAAGTAAATACTGCTACTGTTAATGACCCCATCAAGAAGTGGGCAACTGAAAAGAAAAGAGGCTTCTTCAGAAGAAGTACAAATGTCCAACAAGCACATGAAAAAGAGTTCATCATCACTGTCCATCAGGGAAATGCAATAAAAGCAGTCCTGAGGTTTCTCCTCACCCAAGTGAGAGTGGGCTGCATCAAAAACCCAAAAAAACAATTGTTGGTCAGGATGTGGAAAAAGAGTAACCCTGTCCATTGCTGGTGGGAATGCAATCTGGCTCGATCATTATGGAAAGCAGTTTGGAGATTCCTTGTAAAGCTGACAATAGAAATCCCATATAATCCAGCTACTGCTCTGCTGAGCATGTTCCCAAAAGAAATAAAGTCAACACATTCAAAAGACAACATATATATCCATCTTCATAGCAGCACAACCATAATAACCAAATCCTGGAAGCAACCTACCTGCCTAACATCAGAGAAACTGTTAAAAATACGGTCCCTGTGCACAGTAGATACTATGTAGCCCTTTAGAAAGACAAATATGAAACTTTGAAATAAAACAGGACCACCTTGAGTCAATAATGCTTATGGGAAATAGACCAAAAACAACAACAACAAACCTGAATATACATGGATATCTCTCTTAATGAAATCCAGAAAAATAATGGCATGACATGGCCCCAACATAGGGGCATCCCTAGAAAAGGGATGGATATCTGAAAAAAGGGGGTGGGGGCAGAGATGGGCTCTAATTTCCTAAACTCCATATGTTATACAATTTGGAATTCATATATATATATATATATATATATATATATATATATATATATATGAATCTATAAAATGTATATTCCCATTCTCTATCATTCCCACAAACCACAAACAATTTTAATTGTTGACCCTTACTATTACAAGCTTTAAATTTGACAGAAATCCTTTATTTCTCAATTAGGAAGATGTCATGGCAAGGCTTTGTGAATTTCTCTGGTGAAATGTTTCCCTGTGAACGATATTTTTAGTTGACACATGCTTGTTAAATGTCTAAGTTGACACAGAATAAGATTTATATTATGACAAGTTTCAACAAGTGTCGGCTTGTGTGAGTTTTGTTTTATATGCATTTAATTGTGCTTAATCTGGCAAAGATGTTTTAAATTATTTATGAAACAATTTTTTTCATTTTATATGGATAGTGAATATGTATTTGGAATCAAAGACAAACCATATAATACAAGTTAGAATCCAACATCTTATAACTGAATAGAAACTAAGAAAAAAATCTGCTGATGGTGAAAGAGAAGTGTGGTTTACTTATTTACTAAAGCTGATTTCAAAACTAGCTAGCAAACTTTAAATTAAAATAGCATACCTTTGATAGTCTTTTTCTTGTGGTAGAATAATTACTGAAAAACCTATAAATATTTTTGGAAAAAATTTTTGGCCTTTCCTATGTAGTTACACACATACTTGTCACTATAACCAGCAATATCACTCTTGAGTACTTCTCTGAATTCACCCACAAATATTTCTTTGACTGGTTATGATGCTGTCAATTTTTCAGCATTATCGATCGCTCCAATGGATATACGAACATCCGGATTGTGATTAATTGGTAGAGTGGAACACAACTCAGTAATACAAAAGGATAATCTCTTGTGACACACTAAACAGATATTTTTCAAAAGAACTATTCAGGGCTGGAGGAATGGCACAGCAGTTAAAACACAAGCAATGTCAAGACCCTAACTATACTTCCCCAGCAACACATAAGCCAGGCATAGTGGAGCATACCTGTAACACTTGGGAGGATGAAGCAGGAGGATTACTATGAATCCAAGGCTACCATGGTCTACAGAGTGAGCTCAAAACTAGCTTAGAGTGCAGAGTGAGGCTTTTGTCTCAAACAAACAACAAAAAAAACCCCACTATTCTACATAAAGAAGGCCAGTCACAAAACACTGGACAATGCAGGATTCTGTTTCAGAGAATTTCTTGTAAAAAGAAATTATAGGGACAGAAATGAAATGCAAAGAATGTGCAAATGTTAACAAAAGCATCGTAGTGGGTAGTAACATAGCCTAGAAAAGATTTCAATTTAGCAAAACTAGCCTTTTTACTGGGAGTCTAGTAGAGTACATTCTTTGGTACACTCAAATTTTATCTGGTCATGTTTGAATTGTATACGAGAATGGAGAGTTGAGGGATGTGTAGGATTACAGGGACTCGTGCATTACCAGCATCTCCACGACCCTGGTTAGGACATCATGAATTGGAGGACAGAATGGCTTTGTAAGTCATTGTAGAAGATTCTGGAACTTCCTGTTTGTGGGAGTAAGTCCAGAATCTTCTGCCTTTCAATACATCTTGACATAGTAACTTAACATTTCCATTCAAACTGGTTCTCTATGAATTTCTCACTCATTGCTTTAAAAGAAAAATCATTAGTTTCTGTTCTGAAAATCACTGTATAAAGTAATACTTGGGTAGAATTTCCTATACCTCTGAGAACATCATTACCCTACAATTTTTCATGCACTCTGATGCTCTGATGTGCCAAGCAGATTATTTTACTGTGTGAATATTTCCTGTGTGCGATTATTCTCTTGCTAAAGATTTCATCAAATGTTTACTGAAAATATTGCTTAAATATATGGTTTGTCAACATTCACCTCTATTGAAACATAAAGTCTGACAGTTTCACACAGTCCTACCATATCATGTTTTTGTTTTGGTTTGGTTTGTTTGTTTTTCTTTTTTTGAGACAGGGTCTCGCTCTGTGGTCCAGGGTGGTCCTGAATTCACTTCAGAGCACAGGATTGCCTTGAACTCAGGACAATCCTCCTGTCTCAGCGTCCCGAGTGCTTGGATTACAGGCGTGTGCCACCACGCCCAGTTTATGTGGTGCTGCGGAATCAAACTCGGGTACTTAGCACTTGGCTTAGCGCTTGCTCAAGCGCTTTAACCGCTGAGCCATTCCTCCAGCCCATATCCTGTGTTTTGTACATTAAATTGATATACATGTTCTCCCAGCTATTGTTTATTTTAGGAACATAAATAATTCAGCTACAGGTTTTTATATTTAAAAATTATTTGATTTCTTCCTTGCTGTAGATAAACTTTATTAATTAGATAAAACTCTTTTAATTCCAATTCTGAGATAAATCAAGCTGAAATTTGTCTCATATCTTACAAGCACTGCAGGTCCATCCTTTTAGATAACAAAGGCTAAGTGATGTGAAGATAAAGGTCAGGGTGGAACGTTCTCAGGGTCCTTCAGCTGCAGAGTAAAGCGAGGCACACGTACAAGAGATTCTGCCTGAATCCCCAAACAGCTTTCCTGAGTTCTGGTAAGCTAGCTTGTCCTGAATCCTAAGCTTCTGGGAACCTTTGCTCCCTCTGTGAGCAGCAAAGTCACTTGGCCTAATGTGTCAGGCAATTCTTCTGTCTTAATGAACTCATAAAACATGCTAGAGAAACTGGTGCTGGGTGAGTCTCCCTCACAGTAAGAACCAAGCTGTGAGGCATGAAGAAGGAATCGATTAGTGTTTATGTTTGGATGCATAGCTGCCCTTCATCTAGAAGCGGTTCTATTATTATGAGACCTATCAATCCCAGCACACTCTTACAGATATTCTATATACCAATAGGCAATTTTCAAGCCAGACTATTTTTCATAGTTAAAGAGAAAATTCACCGGACAATGAATCAGTGAAACTATCAGAGGTGTGGCCATAGCAGCCATTCCAGAAAGGGAGAGAAGCCACAGCTCCACAGGGCACCCACCCGCCGTGGCAGCTTCACTTTTTGATTTGCAAATTTTTTTCTCTGGCAAATCTGAGCTTGGTCTTCTTCCCAATGCACCTGGTGTCCTGTAGGTGTGATTCGACAGTTGGTGACACTTGGCTGAAATGAGTCATGCAGCAACAGGTGCTGGTACACAAATGCGTATTTAATTTCTACATATGAAAGATTTTAACTTTCTGTTTCTCTTGCTGTCGCTGGCATGCTTATTTTTCTCTTTTTGTAATACTTTTATGAACATAAATAAAGTTTTATATGCCCTTTTTCAGTCTTAATGATTTCATTTTTTCTGAAAGCCTGAGCTATAGCAGCATTACCATTAATAATTCTGGAATACTGTCAGCTGTTGCAGTCAAAGTAACAAGAGTGAGTCCTACTATCAAGTATTAAAGTCAATGTAAAACTTAGTGCAGTTTTATGACATACTCAATGTCATAGAACTTGTATATGTAAAATCAACATTAAATGGGGTGGGAGTCTTGAGGTAGGCAATGTGATGATGTGTTTCAGGAAACTGCTAGATTGAATTCTTTCTGTAAGTGAGATTGTTGCTTTGTTCTGGAATCATAACTGAATGGAATATATATATATATATATATATATATATATATATATATATATATATGTAATACATGTAGCTACCTACCAATAGGCAACACTATTCTGGGGTATGACACACAGCGTATGCCTTTACTGTATTGTGGCTGAGAAAAAGGGAGTCACAATTATCTATAATCATATGATTATCAAACTCTGCTGAAGAGGTGTCTCCTGAAATGACATCATTTTTTTCTTCACTTCAGTTCTACCTATAATAACACAGTGTGTATTTAGAGGAAAACAGATATTCTATTTACTAATATGTTGCACTGACAATCAGAAGTAGAGTCTGAGCACTCATAGGATTATTTTATGAGTGCAGATTACTATCAAAATATTTGCGCTAGGTGACTTGGACACAAAACACTTATTCCTTACCACGCTGGAGGCTGTGAAAGTCACGATCAAGTCATGGCTGATTAGTTTTGGGCTGGGGGCTCTCCGTCTGGTTTGCAGCTAATCGGATATCCCTTGGGCCCACACACGGTGGAGAAGGAGAAAGCGCTGGTCTCACTCGGAACAAATCTCACTCGGAAGCTCTGTCCTCCGAACCTCGTGCAACCTAATTACCTCCCAAATATTCAACGAGAGAATCCAGGGGGCACTCAAACATTCAGCCTTCAAAAAGGCATCACCCAATTATGTATTTAATACTGTAAGGTCTACGGCAAAAACAGAAAGCACGAGTATTGTCTGCACTACAATACAAGAGGTACCTTTAGGTGTTTCATAGTTTTCCTGTAGGTCACACAGTATAGAAGTGTAGATGACCCATATCTGTCCCCATTTGTCTGTGTTTCAAGCTTGTTGTCTTAATCATTTTTATAACCAGTCCTCAGAGATGTAGATATTTTTATTTTTATATTCTGTGATAAAGAGTGAAGGTTATCCCAGAATTTTAATGCGATAATGCAAATTAACAACCCAGTGCAATTCTATATGCAAGGAGTACTTTGTAATACAAGTAGAAATTGTACTTATGAAATTTACATAAGATATTACGGTATGGAATTTGAGGCCATTTGGATGTTCAGGCTTTCTGGGTTGCTCAGGAAACACAATGGGAAGTTACTATGACCAACAACACATCTGCCCTGTGCTACTTTCAGCGACCTCATGTCATATGTGATGAACACAAAACAATAGATTTGGCTTGTGAAAGTCAACATCCTACAGACAGGTTTACTAACAAGAAAGTTAGGTGTGCCTGACGTTTGCATGCAATGCAGAAAGCTATCATTTTGAAATTTAAAAGAAATATCATTATACTTTGAACAGAGACATTGTATGCTGCATAAGCTAGTGCAAATCTTCTTTTGGCATAAGTTTTATCCCACTTCATAAAATGTATTGAAAAATCGGTGATGAACTACTATGAGCCTATCATTTTAGCTTAATGTAGAACTACGGAAATGATCAAGGGTAGAATTTCTACCCTGTGAGATGGTGAGGAACACAGGGATTAAACAAGTCATAAGCAGTAAATAGGAAAGGACACCAGAATTATGATGAAAGTGAGTTATGCTGTAGGGAGGAATGGGAAAGCTTCTTGATAAAAAGAGTTTGAGGAAGGTAAATCCAAGCAGATGAAATATAAGGTCAAAACTGCCCAGGGATGCACTCTAGAAAGAAGATATACTGTGGCAAGAGATGTGGGGAGAAGTGAGTTCAGTGTATTTAAGGGAAGGAAAATACCATTGTCATGGGATCACCTTAAACGGAGAGTGGCCAAATAGAGATGAGGTTGTAAATTCAGGCGGAGATACAACTTTGTGCAGTGTTAGCAGAGACTGCACAATAGGGTCCGTCTGCAATTTCTGAAGATCAGTGCACTCTGCAACATGGATCTGCTAGTCAGTCTGTCCTACCCACAGAAGGCAACTGCTTAATCCCATTCAACCATATCAGAAAGAGCTTTTGATAAACTCGTACCAAAATAATATGAAAATTGCTACCTGCCAACCCCCTCTATTCCTTTATCTCTCTCTTTCTATTCATGCATCCACTTGAACTGTGGGTTGACTTTACAATGAAAGTGGTAACGTAAAAAAAAAAAAAGTAGATGAGAAATCAATTTACGGTGGAATGAACAGGAACACGTTTAACTTGAACATTTGGAGGAGGGGAAAATAGAGCAAAATGTAACAAGGGAAAGAATAAAGAGAGAAGGAAGATGCTAATAAAGAATAAAAGAAAATATGGCATTGTTGAGTAACCAGTGAGACTAGGTATATGGTCTGTTTCATTGATTAGCATTGAAAATATCATTAAATGAATATAATTTATTTTGGAGCCTGATAAGAAACAAAAGTATAACAGAAATAAACAGAAGAAACAGACAAATGGATATGATTTTTACGTCTCTATTTCTTGACAGGGGATATGTGCATTATTTTTTAGATGATTCGATTGTAAGTTTTTCTGAGATCCCAGTAGCTGTCCTGGGTCCAATATGTGTCTTGCACTGATATTAGACAGAATTAGTGAACAGAGAAAAGACACACTAAAGTTTGTCCAGCTCATTCAAATGCTCATATGTGTTTTCTTTTATATATAGGTGAGGCATTTTCATATTTAAAAGACAGATTAGGCCTTTGTACTGCCTAAGTGAGTCCTTACAACGGCCTTGGAATAATCAGCTCTGCGTGGAAGACTCTGGCAAGTCTTGCTAAGAAGTGGTATCTGGGTGGGATTTTTGATGGAAGGAATAATTCAGTTCAAGTCAATATGCATTGCAGCCTTTTTAAATGCCAGGTATTCTGCTAAGGTGCCGTGAAGCACAGAGAAGTGAATAAAATACAGTTTCTTCAATACAGGGATTTACAATCTAATGAGGGAGACTGACATGTACACATAAGCCCCTGTGGAAGTTCTCTTGACATCATTAAATTTAATCCTAAGATGTGCTGAAATGCCTGGCATTTGTCAAAGGCTTAGCTGTTGCAACAGATGCTGTGTTGACTTGGGACAAGTCCGCTAGATAAAGATTAGACTGTGAAGGATGAGTTTAGCTCTAAATTAGCAATGTATCCATTCAAGACTTATCAACTAACTGTCTGACCAGAAAAAGAGATGAGATCCTGTGGACACAGAGTGAAAGTTCAACGTGACTTCATCAAAGAAGTTGTAATTTACTGAAGATAGGGACACAATATAATTTAGATTAACTCTTGTGAGTGTTGCAACCAGTTGTAATAAGGCACAGTTGTGGGTGTTTATGTAACTCTTTATACCAACCTTTTGTAGTTAGGTGTGATTGATTTTGATTAAGTTTTGCATATGAAATCAACGTGCAAAGAGAAAAGTGGCTTCTACACACACACACACACACACACACACACACAGAGAATGTAAAGGGGCCTGGGCCTGAGATTTGTAGCAAGGTTTTGGAACAGGTGTGAAGAAAATTACTGAATAGGAAAATTGTCTGAAAATGAAGATCGTAATGACAGATTTCAAACTGTGATTTCTGAATTGGGATATTTCTCAAGGATTCAAGAGTTTCTTACTTGACATTGAATGTTGGTATTGAGAAGGTATCATTTAACTAAAAATTAATCTTAGACCCTGCATATTTGATTTTTTATTTTGTGTTATCTAGAATATTTGGATATTAGAGTGAAAATATCTGTGACTGTCCATTTAAAATCAAGCCTGGCAGATGTCTTGATTACTAACCACGTGGTTAACAGAGGACAGGAGACACCACTGCAGTTTTCCTACCTCTCTGCCTCACTCTCCCACTGAAATCTTGCCACATATTTAGGAATCCTTTGACTTCTGTATATTTCATCTTCTGGAAATATTCTTTATTCTTACCAGAGATTTGTTCTATTTTAAATTTCCAGAACAACACTTAGGTGAACTTGATTTATATGACTTCCTTTATTCATCTAAAATTTTGAACTCAAATTATTTCCAAATGATTCTTGCGTTAGTAACCTAGGCTGTTTTCTCTCTTCCAAGAGAAATCTAATTCTTTAATGTGAATTAAATATATCCATGTGTCTCCACTTCTGACCGCTTTTTCTGCCTGGTCTTTATCCACTCTCAACTATAATTTTCTTAAATTTTGTACTTTCAGCATTGTACATGTGTTTATTTACTTAAAGCATTTCCTTCACTCCTCTTTTTTTCTTTTGTCCTAGGAATCAGAAAGAAGGCATGAGACTGAGTTGCATCCCCAGATCTACTGAGACACAGTCTCACTCAGTTGCTACTGTTGCCTAGACTAGGATTGGATTCGAGATCCTCCTGTCTCAGACTGTGCCAAGGAGCCCAGCTATTGGTCATCTTCTTTTCATAATTCATATCTGAGATCATATCATCATTTTTCAGGTCACTCCTTTCACTCAGACCGAGATCAAATTGCTATAGTCATTCTCATGTCAACCATTTGATTATCAAGCCTACCATTGTTACTTCTGAGATTAATATTGAATACATTAGATATTTTCTATATTTACATAGAATTTTCATACATGCTGTATTCTTTGTGTTTGTATTCTCTCTGTGTAAATTCTTCTATACTATATGTTAAACACTTCATGTGTATTCTACACATTTGACTATGCATATTCATAACTATCAAATAATGAAAACAGAATCATTATTACATACATGTTGTCCTGGCTGTGTATCTTTGGAGAAAGAAACCTAAGACAAAGGCACACACAATCATATCATAATGACTTCTGTATTGTTTAGACTTAGTCCCTGATTTCAGTCATAAAGATGTGCTTTCATACAAAACTTTTCATTATTCTTCTCCCAATCTTTTGTAATATCTTCTAATTTATTTTATCAGCTGTAATAATCACACATTCTCTTGATTTGAAATTGCAAAATTATGCTTCCTAAGGACCTGCCAATATATATATATATATTATTGTTGTTATTGTTGTTGATGTCGAACTTCCAGGGAGAATTTGCCATCAGGCTGAATTCCGTCCATCACATAGGCGATTAAGTTGATGAAAGCTCTTGACACGTTGTTCTTTGGTTTTCAAGGAGTTTTGCTTCAACCTGATGTCCTTAGGTTAGCATCTGCAACACTTCGTTGTGCACAGTATTATTTGATGTCCGGGAGTTCTGCAGATTCTCAATCTTCATGGAAATGAGAAGAATTTGCTAGCGGTGTTTGAAAATACAAGTAGCATAATGAAGTCTGAGCTAAGTTTTGAAGAATAATTGAAAATAAATTCATAGCATGTGGGTCAAGAGAGGTCTGGGAGGCAGAGGAAAAGTTTGTTTTATTCAAATGTACAAAGATAAGACAGCAGACCATGCACGGGGATCTGCACGCAAAGCCTTAGATTTGCTGGAAAAATTAACCTTTCACTTTTTAAAAACAATTCAGATCTCAGGTTCAAGTAAATGTTGATTTTTATTTTGCTCCATAATTTTCTTTGTTGTGCCCGACTGTGAACAATTTGAAAGTCTTTTTCTTTGCATTCAGCATCTTTGCTTTTTTGGAAAGATCCTATCATCAGTTCCTAGGAAAAGAAGGATGCAGTATTTAAAATTAAGATGGCCTTTTTTTTGTTGTTGTTAACTCCCCAGAACATAGTAATATACTGCAGGAGTATCTCAGAAGTCAAAGAATGCTCAGTTTTCCGGTGAATATTGCTGTTCTCTTTATCTAACAGCTGTTATCTCTGTTCTCTATTGGATCTGTCCACTCCAGTAAGAGCATGTGTAATCTCACAGAGCCCTCCAGAAGAACACGAAATACAGTCTCTAGACATGGAAACTCCTGGTAATCATCTGGGAATAGTCTGAGGGAACACACACACTGCTACTGCTGAAATGTGTTCCATGGTTTCTTCTAATGCCTTAAACTCACTACTTACAACATTTACAGCCATTCAGGAAATGCCTCAAAATTACCCCAATTCATTTTCAGTTTCTTTTTCTTCAATATCACATTTTGAACCATTCTGAGCTCCTTCCGGATTAATTGTATACTTACTTATTTTTAGTTCATTTTTTTCCAAGACTGTCACTTCAATCTAAGGTAATGTTATGATGTTGTTCTACCTTACCTGTTTTTTGATTTTTGTAATTTTTGTTATAATTAGTTAGTGGTTGTCTACAACTTCAGTCTTTTACTTTTAAGATATTATTGGCAGGTGTGTTGATTGACCTATTTCTCCTCAGGTATACTATTTCCCAAAAGTCTGAATGTATTTTGATGCATGTACATTGGGATTTCTATTAATTCAATGTCACTGGATGAAGAAATATCATTCTACTTTGCTAAGCAGCACATATTTTGGTCAAGAAATGAATAAACTACAAAATAATAATTCTACTATTTAATATTTTAGCAGAAGAAAATTACTATGATCTTTATGATATCATATAGTATATGTATCATCATTATTTCTTCAATAATTAGTATGGGCCCAGAACAAAAGAGACTGTTTATTAAATATTGAAATAAAGAAAAACTACATGAATATTGTTTATTTCTCAAATCATTCTCATTCTTTCATCTATTTTTAAGTCACCTACTGTATAACTTAGAGTGGTTTTAGGTGTACAAAGTAGTTCAATGGAAAATACCAACTCCTGAAAACCCCTGCTCCTTTCAAAACTCATAACTTATCTACACAATTTCCTCTGGTGTTAACTTCTTTTGTTGGTGTGATATTATTGTTATAATTTAGGAGCCTCAATATTAGCAGAGTATTGCAAAGTAAAGTTCACAGTCTGTTTTTTTACCTTTTATTAATTCAACAGACTTATAAAGATAGGCATCCATCGTGACATTGTTGCATACAATATTTTTGAGCCCTAAAATCCCATTTTTCCATACTCATTCATGTGTCTTCCTTCCTTACCTATTGGAATCCCTGATCAATGTTTTTGTTTTTATTGTCCAATAGTGTTGCCATTTTTAGGAAACACATTTAGAGTCCTCAAGAGACAGCCTTTTCAAATTGTCTTCTACTTAGCACTGTGAATTAAGATTCCACCATGCTGTTATTTTTTCACAGAAAAAACATTAAACTATGCCAATGTTTTCCAAATAAATCTTGAGAACTTTCCAAGTACTCTACTGAGCAGTGGTTTTCTCTCCTCTCAGTCTCACATACTTACAGATTTGTACAAATGTATCGTTTAGAAACAGAAATACCACCAACAACAATATTTTTAGAGCTAGAGCGTAGCTCTGAAGCCCAGGCTGGTCCTGATCTCACTATGAAGCCCAGGCTGGTCTCAACACATAGCAATCCTTCTGCCTCAGCCTCCCAATGCCTGGATTGTGATAATGGGGCACCAGTCCTGGCACCAGTCATATTTAGCTACAACAGATCTATCGAAAGACATCTTACAATCAAGCTCTCAATGATGAAAGACAAAATGAACAAAAAAAAAAATCAGAACTGGAAATAAGTAAACTATAGTAAGAATAAATTCATTTGACAAGGTAATTTTCAGGAGATACTTTGTACGCCCAAAGAGAGTGGCAAGAGATTTTCATATTAAGGAATTAAACTGAAGGAAAAAAAAAATCCTCTATATAAAACTAATGCAGAAAAACAAACCTATCCTAACACTGTACTAGTGATAGATGAAAACTGTTATGATGTTCTCCAAAAGCCTGGTGTATGTGGAGACTGTGGAGTACCTATGGTACCATATGTTGTTTAGAAGTGGGCGTGGTCAGGCGGTGTGGATCACAGGTATGCTACGGATTGGACACATCAAGTAGATTATGATCATGTGGTATAGCACTGACATGTGACCTAGAAGAGGCGGCACAGTGGGGCTTGATCCAGAAGAGTCAGAAACCGGGACAGAAAACAGAAGTATATACATTATCTCAGCCCTTCCTTTCTCGCTTGGATTTCTGTCTTTCGTGACATGAGCATCTTCCTCCAACTAGGCCTTCGCCGGATGTTTTCATCATTGCTTCCTGGTCACAAATGGACTGAGATCCTCTGAGACTGCGAAACACAATCAAGTTTTTCTTCCTTATCTTGTGAATGTTGAGAAATTTACTAAGACAATAATAACT